>VZTZ01034635.1:0-115492 GCA_013400955.1 Drymodes brunneopygia
GGGGGCGCCTCTGTTCCAGCCGCACCTCGCTCGTGAACGGCCGGAGGGGGCGGGCACGAGCGCTCTGCCGCCCACCGTGATTGGCCGGTGCTCTGTGTCAATCACTGTGTGTGACTGCGGGAGGGGCCGTTCGCCCCGCCCCGCCCGCGCCCCCGGTGCCGCCGCGGGTTCCGCGGGGACGCCCCGGGTTCCTGCCCGAGAACAATGGCGGCTCCGTCACCTCCGGGGCGGCCCCGGCCGCCGCAGAGGGGCGGGGAGGGGGCCGGGCCGTCTCCCGTGTCCCGCTCGCCGTCGTTCCGCGGTGTCTCAGACCCCGTGAGGCTGCGGAACCGCGCTGGGAATACAGCTCTGGCGGCATGGTTTTCCCCCGGCTGAGTGGCATTTGTGGTGCCCGGAGTGTGCGTTCGCTATCGCTCAGCGCGCAGCTTTTCGCTGCCGCTGTTGCAGCACGGAATTGCCGGTCCTGAGGCTCCCGAGGCGGGCAGCTCCAGGTAGCCCCGAGCCGCTGCACCACCGCAGCGATGGTTCCCTCAGCGCCGAGCGAGCAGCGCGCTCCCGGCGCCGGTGCGGAGCGTCCCCGGCTGTGCGGCAGCTCCGCTCCGTGTCTCACATACCAAAGTGCGCTCTGCAGGATCCCCGCCTGCAGCCAGCGCTGCTCCCGCGCAACAGCGCCGGGCCGGCAGCTGCTGCCGTGCGGGAATGGCAGCGTGCGGGGCTGGAACCCAAGTTTTCCTAGCGCCCGACTTCAGGCAGTAGTTGTTTTGTGGTGTTGAGACAGACTGTTCTTCATGGAAGATGCCCACCCACCAGATCCACATGGGTTGAACTGACGACATCAGTCAAGTGCCAAAGCTTAAAGCATAAAACTTCTGCATTTCAGCCACTGAAAATCATTAACACTGCTTTTTCAGCCTTCCTGAATGTGGAATCTGCTGTGTGTTTGAAGGATCTTTTGGTGACATCTTGTGTTTGGATTGCTTTTTGGTATTTTTTGTTGTTGTTTTGTTTAGGGATTTTTTTTTGTAGGTAAAAAAAAGAAAACCTACCAGTTGCTTAAAATGATTAATAACATATCGGAATACTGATTTGGTCAGATAGTTTATATTGCAGAACCAGCTGACAGGTCGTGCTTAACCAATGTGTGAAGCACAAGCTGCAGCTCTAGGATCTGAAGTAAAGCTTGCATAGTATTTCCATGTCTTCACTGGAAATCATGTATGCTTAAAAACTCTGTCCAGGAAAGACAAAACCTAAACCACAGGATAACTCTTGATTTGCATATAGCATTCTCCTATTAATAAATAAATAAGTAAATAAATAAATAAATGCCAGTTTTAAAAAGTTTTGGTAATGCCATTGGCATTTATGAGAGGTCCTGATTTCTACTAGATGAACTGAGGTCAGATTTTATATCTCAGTATATTTTGCTTCTCTAAGACAGACTGTTCTAACCTGAGAGAAAGGGAAAATTCTGAGAAGAAAGAGATGCAAGAAAAACATTCCATGTGTTTTTGAGGACTTAATATAGAATGCTGAGTGTCCCATATGCTTTAGTTCATTTTTGTATCATAATGAAACTCAAAAACATCTTCTTAAAAATAGGTTTCCAGAGCCATTCTTGAAACTCTAGAAACTTTGTGCATTGTTGTTTTTTAAAACTGTTAGAACAATCCTTGAGGTGCAATTCAGGATCTAACTTATTTTAAAGAAGCTCTAGCCGCTCCCATTGTTGCCTATAATCTTTAACATCATCTTTCAACTTTACCTCCTGCTCTGCAGAAAAAGTATTCTCAACATATGTAAAAATACATTTAGTCACTTTTTTCTTCTAAATCAGCATTTGCATTCTATTCCTGTGGGACCAACTAGAACAGCAGTAATCCAGAGGAGCTATGAGCCACCTGTCAGATACGGGCTTCAGGGAATCTGTCTTTGATCAGCGCTGCATGTTACAAGAAGTTGTTGCTGTGTGGAAGGAAAAATGGGAGGTTTTGTTTTGCCATTCTCCGTGACAAAAATATTTATAGTTTTTATTTCTTCTTTGCAGAGATTCTGAAGGACCTGGATGATTACTATGAAAAATTTAAACGGGAGACAGATGCTGTGCAGAAGAGAAGGATGTTGCACTGCATCCAGAGAGCCTTGATTCGAAGTCAGGAACTGGGGGACGAGAAGATCCAAATCGTCAGTCAGATGGTGGAGCTCGTTGAGAACAGAACAAGGCAAGTGGACAGCCACGTGGAACTGTTTGAGACTTGTCAAGAGACTAATGATACCACTGGAAACAGTGGGAAAGCCAGCCAGGATAAGTCAAAGAATGAGACAATCGCGCAGGCTGAAAAGCCCAACAACAAGAGATCGAGGAGGCAGAGGAATAATGAGAATCGAGAAAATGCCTCAAATAATCATGATCATGATGACATCACCTCAGGAACACCAAAGGAGAAGAAAGCAAAAACATCCAAGAAGAAGAAACGATCCAAGGCTAAAGCAGAGCGGGAAGCTTCTCCCCCTGACCTTCCTATTGACCCTAATGAGCCAACATACTGCTTGTGCAACCAAGTCTCCTATGGAGAAATGATAGGATGTGATAACGATGAGTGCCCCATTGAATGGTTTCACTTCTCTTGTGTGGGACTCAACCATAAACCAAAGGGCAAATGGTACTGCCCCAAATGTAGAGGAGAAAACGAGAAAACTATGGACAAGGCATTAGAGAAATCTAAAAAAGAAAGGGCGTACAACAGGTAGTTTGTAGACTTTTCATAGTGAGGGAAAAAACCCACCAAACCAGTGTATTTATTGTCAGTGTCACCTTTGTTGAGGTGAAAGGATTGTAAAATGTATATTTTTAAAGGAGGTTTAAAACTGAACCATTCCTGTTACGGGGACGGCAATAAGCAATTTTGATTTTCATTTGGTAAGCTGTAACAAGAATGTGGTCTGTGGACCAATATATTCCAAAAGTAAAATTATAAGAATATTCGGGTGTTTCTTAAAAGATAAATTAATAATTTTCTTTATTTCTTTTATTTTATTTTTTTTTTCTTTTATTTTAGTGCTGGTAGCACTCTACCCATTAAAATTTTGACAGTTATCTCTGGAATGTAATTTTGTTTAATGAAAAATGTCATTTACCTTTTGAGCAAAATTGTTAAATAGTTTAACGACCTGGCTGTATCTGAATAAAGCTGCAGTACACTGCAAATGTAACTTCTTTTGGTGACAAGCAAGAGCAAACATAAGGAGGGTAAAATTTGGTTCCTGCTACAAAGTGTCAGTATAACATTTCAATAGCAAATGTTTAAATAGGCTTAGAGGATTATTTTTTAAAACAAAAAGTTAATGGTTAAATTTTAAACAACAAATATTTTATATGCTGGCCAGGTACCACAAAGGCCATTTTAAAATGATTGAATATGTTTTATATTTAATCGGGAAGTGGTTTAGTAATGAGACATAACATAAATGAAGCTTTATACTGTCACAGATAGTGGTGTAGCAATCCTTAATTTGTTTAAGTTGTATAAATGTACAATTTAAGTGGAGTTGCACTTACTGTATTATACTTGGAAATGCAGCCAAATGCCATTGTGTAACCAATGTGCATTTCCTGCTGTATGTATGAAAATTGTACAGATGTGATATTAAGAAATAAATGAAACAACTTTGACAGTTTGCTTCTTTAGCAATATTGTTTAATGATCATTCATATAGCTCAAAAAACAAAAGAAACTTGTCTTTAACCTCTGCAGCTCCAGCAAGCTGCTGCTGGGAAGCCTGAAACTTGTAGTGGTAACCAAATTACAGTTCTGATAATGAATTTTCATAGAGTGTATGGCCAGCTAGGTCGTAGGAGAGCCAAAATAGCATTTAGCTTTTCATCCAAATCTTCTTGTTTTGTGCTTGCAGTCACTGCCAGACATTTATCTGAAAATCAATAGTACAGAGCTGGTCTCATTCACTTGTTTTAATGCTTTTTCCCTATGGATATAAATGACTCCGTGTTCGTTATCAGGATCTTTTGCATTTTGGCATTTTTGAAGTATTACTGTGGCTGTTACAGGGCAGGCCTTTTTATTCTTCATGGGTACCCCGTACAAAAACATACGTGCTATGACCCAGGTGCTGTACCAGGTATCCAGTCCTCTGTCCCTTGGATGGACACTGAAGCTTGGTCAGGCTGTTTCCTTCACCAGTGTGGCTGGAGGGGCCAACATTTTGGCTGAGCAGATTTCATCTCGCTGTTGCCCCGTGGGTCTTCATCCAGGTGAGAAGGGAGCAGGACCAGCAGTACGAAGGCCATGGAAGTAAAGGTTGTGACATCCAGTGGATCAGGCAAAAGACTTGCATAAAAAGTTGGGAGCCTGGGGTTGGTTTTGTTTTAGAACACAGCCTTCTCTGTGTATAAAGGTGGTGTTTTGTTTCCTGAACAGTGAAACCATACCACTGAAATGATGCTTTTCCCCCTATGTATTCCAGAAGATCCTTCTTTTGGAAATAGGTTTTGGATCTAGCTGAACATGAAACAGCTGAAGGGCCTCAGTTTCTAAAGATATACTGACAGGCCCCAAAATGCACTGCATCACCTTGCATGGACATTCCTTGCCCAACAGGCATGCTCACAGTGACAAGTAGCAATCCTGTTATACTTCTAAATAGGTGCAGTAAGTGTGCACATCTGCATTCGTGTTTCCAGTCCCTACAGACTGTCACATTACACATTACCTGTGCCCAGGGCAAGTGCCTGCTCCAAATCAGTCTCCTACTCCCGAGGTGTTTTAGGGTTGGTGTGTAATTTTTCTACTCTCTGACCCTTCCTTCTCCTTTCCTCTTTTCTCTAAAGCCTTCTGGTTTTCTGTTCTCCCTGCACACTTACTGGTCTTTGCCGCTCCTCCCTCCCTCCACCTGCTGTTGTTGTGGCTAATGCTGATGTTTCTGGTCTTTTCTGCCTCAACTGTTCTGCTGTCCTCCCAGCAGCCTATGCTGAGAACATCAATACTTAGCAGCAGGACTGTACTAGCAAAACGCCAGTGAAACTTTATATAGGAACTAGTGCAGACACGATTTCAAACCAAGCCTTTTTCACAAAATGTCTGCATTGATTCTGCAGGGTATTTTGAATGTAAAAGCCAGAAGGAAACAAGAAATCTGCAAAAGGAGATGGTAAGAATGTTCAGTTGAAGATGGATCAGTAGAGCCATATTTATACTGCCCTTAAATATTTCCAGCTACTGAAGGCTGGCCGTAGTCTCCCATATTTCAGTCACTTGCTGAAGACAGCTGCTGATCTGTAAAGCAGCTCGGAGTTATGTCCCTTTCCACATTTTTTCCCAGGTTTGTGTTACCTTCCCAACTCACAGTGTTGCATTCTGCCACAGTGTTCTGCTCCTTGTCGCTGAGGGCTGAGTGGACTGGCACGGGACAGTGTGACAGGTCTGGTTTCAGTCGATGGGCACGATTAGTTGGATGCAGGGGACTCTGCAGTGGCACTAAGCTCTTTGATAAAGAAGTGGAGCCATCTTGTGTTGTACTGACACACTGCCAAGTGCTGCGGACTGAGCAAACTTTGTCCTGGCTTTGGTACTTTGTCTAAAATGCTGTCTTAGTTATTCACAGCGAATTTAATGGCCACAAGAAACTTCCATCTTTTGATCCAATTATTTTTATTTCTGTGTGACAGATCAGCTACTTTGCAAGCTTCCTTATTTTCCCCAGCAGAGTGATTTGGGGAGATTGCTGGTTTGAGAAAGCACGTGACTCTCTTGGTGACCCTTTCCCACTGAGGTTGCCAGCAAAAGGTTTGAGTGAGAGGGAGGCTCTTCTAGGAGCTGAGCTAAGGCTTCATCTCCATTTCCCACGGGTTAGTGAGCAGCTCTCAGGTGTTGTAGCATTAATGCAAAGTATAAAAATCATCGAATGTTTGCTAAGGAGAAAGTCACAGCAGGAGTCACAACTTCTTAAACTTATTGAAATAATTCAGGCGGCTGTAATTGCTGCTCTTCTGTGTGGCAGGGGTAGCAGGTACGTGTGCATCGTGTTGCTGAACCCTTGAGCTGATGATAAAGCCCTTCCAGCTACTGAAAAGTGCCGCTTCAACACTCAGGTCAAGGGAGCTGACAGCAGACATTGCCCCTGAGTCACCCCTGTCCTCGGCAGCAGATTTGTTGTGCAGTGGGGCAGCTGGCAGTGCAGAAACGGTTCTGGAGGCACAAGTTGGGAAGTAAAAGGCATCAGTCAGGGAGCCCTTTGGGGGCTATGTCAGTTCCAATTGCAAAACGTTCCCAGCAAGCTGGGGAGAGAGCAAGAGAACCACTGCAAGCCTGAACCAGCAGAGCAGAGCATCAGTTTCAACAATTACACCATCTGAAAGCATCCCAGTTAAGCAGAACTACTGTCTCCATTGAGCAGCAACAACCTTGGCCATGCGTATCATTAGCTTTAAATAGGTTTCTTACTAATTAAGCACAGTTGCTGATAACCTGTATCCTAATTTCTTGGAGCATGCAGAATAAATACAATCAAACTTGACTGCTCCACTGTTTTAATCTTTCATAGGGTATTTTTAGTTAATCTTTTAAATTTTAATAGCAATGAAAGAGACAAAAATACTGTAAACTATATCACAGAATATAATAAAAAAATTCTGTAAGAGGAATGTTTCAGAACAACATCTTTGTAGTGAATTCTGTTGTTTTAGTTAGATTTATCATCATTCTCATGGCCTATTTGCTGTATGTACATAAACCCGACCTGCACCTTTGTGCAAGAATTACTCAAAAGAGCTAATCATTTCTGAGTATGAAAAGTAGTGTGAGCAAAAGTAGTGTGAGTATCAAAAGAGTAATGTGAGCACTGTAATGTAAAAATATAATCAGGCTAATAATGATCCATGCAGTTTCCTACCTTCCCAGCTGTTACTGAGGTCCCAAATATAACGAATAGGAGGAATAATACGGTAAGGAAGAGCTGCAAAGCAAAAGCAGTATGTATAGGAAGTGCTGTAAACAGCATTAAGGTTTTCTCCCAAGTTTAAGATTACATGTCCAAGATTACTTTTCCCAGTAAGCATTTATTTTTGCTGGTAGTTAAAAAATCAAAGGGGTCTCTGTCCTGTCTTACAGCAGAAAAGCTGCATTAGTGGCCAGGACAGTTGTAGGGGAGGCTGGTGGCTTTCCCCAGTTTCAGCCAGGATTCCCAGGTTAAATTATTCCTTCAGGTCACTTTATAAACAGCTTACCAATGGTGGAAGGAGAAAAAAAGGTGGGTGATACCAAACACTGAAAAACAGGTACCTGTATTTAAATTTCCAGCTCTTACTTGAGAATTGTTGGTTAACTTTGTGGCTTAAGGTCCCGCATTGGGTGTGGGTGAGGTGGAGCTGAGCCCTCACAGCGCTGTGCTTTGCCCTGGGAGCTAGAAAGGAGCTGATAACACTGCAGTCTTTTGGCTGCTGCTGAGCAGCGCTGGCACAGCCTCAGTGCTTTCTGTCCAACATTCTGCCCCCACATCCCAGTAGGCTGGGAGTGGGCAAGGTCTTGGGAGGGAACACAACTAAGCCAGCTGATCCAAACTGACCAAAGGGATATTCCATACCATATGACGTCTGCTTGGATATAAAAGCTAGGAGAAGGAGGAGGAAGTGGGGAACGTTTGTTATTTACAACATTTGCCTTCCAGAGCAACTGCTACTCGTCTTGAAGATCTGCTTCCCAGGAAGTGGCCGGACATCACTTGCTGATGGGAAGTAGAGAATAAAACCTTTGGGGTTTTTTCCTTTGCTTGTGCTTGTGCAACCATTCACTTTTGCTTTGCTGACCTGCCTTATCTCAACCTACAAGTTGTTTTCCATCTTATTTTTCTCTCCCCTGTCCAGCTGAGAAGGGGAAGTGATAGAGTCGCTTGGTGGGCACCCAGCATCCAGCCAGGGTCAACCTACCGTAGTCCTTTTTGGTACCTGATGAGGGGTGAGACAACGGCACCTATTTATATATATTGCGTGCTATAGCAGCATTAGTTATCCCGCAGCAGGCTCCTGTGCGGAACGCAGTTTGTCAGCTGCACTGCTTATCTCTTTATTTTGCTGAGTTTGGGAACATGTTAATACAAACAATGGCTCTGTGCTTTTCCCTGGCATTGATGGCCTTGCTGTGCTGGGGGAGCTATCTTGTGGAGACAATGAGGGAATACATCTCTCTCTTCCTACCCGGAATTGATGTGGATTCTTTTATTATGCAGGCTCCCGCGGTCCTTGTTCATCCTTACGTGATCTGTTTAATTAGTACTGTAAGCATATCATGGGGTTTGTGGAATCTGGTGTCATGCTGGTGTATGAGAAAACAAACTTTGAACGAGGTGATACCAAAATGTTCCCTGAAGAGGTCAGTTCCTGGGTGGCAGGGTGTGTGGAAGGATTTGGGCAGGTTCCTAGGGCGGTTATCACCTCCCGTTGCCTGGGACTTTACACCTGAGCAGGTCATCAACCCTGACAAACTGACCCATCAGCTGGTAGAAGGGTGCCTTGCCCAACCCAATGAAAACCAGCAGCTTCTTGCCCTGTGCTGGGGCCTGGCATGTGCCTACCGAGCCAGTGTTCAGTGCTCTCAGAGGACCGTGACTGAGGCAGGGACCCAAACTGTGTTTGGGGACATGATGGTTGAGATAGGAACCCAGACCACAACAACTACTGTAACTGTCCCTGTAATGGAAAAGAAAGGCTGGACAAGGAGAACTGCAAGTCCTTATCATCAATTAGAAAGGGAGGAAGAAGAAGAAGAAAAAAATGAAGAGGAAGAAGAAAAAGAAAAGGAAGAAAAAGAAGAAAAAGAAGAAAAAGAAGAAAAAGGAAAGGAAGAAAAAGAAGAGGAAGGAAAGGAAGAAAAAGAACAGGAAGAAAAAGAAGAAAAAGATGAAGAAAAAGAAGAAAAAGATGAAAAAAAAGGAAAGGAAGGAGAAAAAGAAAAAGAAGAAAAAGATGAAAAGGATGAAGAAAGAGAAGAAAAGGATGAAGAAAAAAAAGAAGAATCATCAGGAAAGGAAGGGTCTGATCAAGAAACCAGTCCTTCAACAAATAAATCAAGGAACGAAGAAGAATTCAAACAGGAAACAGAAATTACCCAGTCTCTGTCATCATCAGAACTTCAAGACTTGCTGAAAGATTACAGCCGCCAGCCAGGTGAGCGGATTTCTGCCTGGCTGCTTCGATGCTGGGATTGTGGGGCTGATGGTCACCTACTGGAAGGTAGGGAAGCCCAGCAGCTGGGTTCCCTTGCTGGAGACAGGGGAATTGAAAGAGGAATTGGAAAAGAAACAGCAATTTGCAGTCTCTGGAGACGACTCCTCTCAAGTGTAAAGGCAAGACATCCATTTAAGGAAGATCTTGTGAACTCCCCAGGAAAGTGGACCTCTGCAGATGAAGGTATCCAGTACCTGAGAGAATTAGCAGTGCTGGAAATAATCTATAGTGATCTAAAAAATTGTAACATCTCTAAAGGTCCAGAGGATGTCCCTTGCACAATGGCCATGTGGAAGAAGGTAATTCAAAGTGCCCCTGCGCCGTATTCCAACAGGTTGGCAGCAATGTATTACCCAGAAATGGAGACACCAACTGTAGAGAGAGCATCTTTCTGGCTCCAAAACTTAGAAGAAACTCTTTGTACCTCCTTATCCCTACAGGCCAGCACCTCAGCTGTCAAGGGCAGTCCAAGAAATCAGTCTTCTCCTGCCCTGATCAGAAGGAAAGAGAGCCCTGGACACATGACACGTGGTGCTCTGTGGTTCTTTCTGTGTGGCCAGGGGGAAGACATGAGGAAGTGGGATGCTGAACCCACCTTTAAGCTGGAAGCCCGTGCCCGTGAACTGAGAGAGAAGAGAGCTGAGAGAGAAGAGAGTTGTGAGAGAAGAGAGAAGAAGGGGCCACCCAGCAAAGCTGTCAGTGTAGCTTCTGAAAACACAAAACAGCAATCAGCGACCTCCCAGACATAGAAGAACTGACATTACGTCTCTTGATCCTGGTGAGGGGACTTCTGGTCTGGCACTGCGAGGGTCAGACATGCTCTAACCAGGAACAGGAATAGAGGGTCCCTCCCTTCTGCCGGGAGGAGGAAAGGGATGACTGGATGTATTGGATTTGATAGCCTGGCACATCAGACCCACAGAAGTATATAAGGCTTTGGTAGATGCTGGTGCATAGTGTACGCTGATGCCATTGAGGTACAGGGGCTCAGAACCCATCTGGATCTCTGGAGTGACAGGAGAAGCCAAGAATTGTCTTTGTTTGGAGGTTGAAGGGAGCTTAACAAGGGACATGTGGGAAAAGTGCCCTATTGTGACTGGCCCGGAGGCCCCTTGTGTCCTTGGAAATGACTGCCTCAGGAGAAGGTACTTCAAGGAAGCTAAAGAGGTACCAATGGCTTTTTGGTGTAGCTACTGTGAATACAGAGAAGATCAAGCAGTTATCCACCCCACATGGCCTCTTAGAACATCCCTTCATTGTGGGGTTGCTGCAAGGTGAAGAACAGCAGGTGCCAGTTGCTACCAAGACAGTGCATCGGCAGCAGTATCGCACCAACCGAGATTCCCTGGCTCCCGTCCATGAGCTGATTCATCAACTGGACAGCCAGGGAGTCATCAGCAAGGCTCACTCACCTTGTAACAGTCCCAGATGGCCAGTGCGAAAGTCTGGTGGAGAACGGAGGTTAGCATAGGCTATTGTGGCCTAAATGAAGTCACAGCAGCCCTGAGTGCTGCTGAATCAGACATGTTAGAACTCCAATGTGGAGAGTGTCAAATAAACCTGGAATCGACTGCCCAAGGGGGTGGAAACACCCTACAATCCCTAGGGAAAGCCCTACAATCTATCATGGGTTTATCACATCCCTTATCACCCACAAGCCTCTGGAAAGATTGGGAGTTATAATGGACTGCTGAAGACTATGTTGAGAGTGTTGGGCAATGGGGCATAGAAGCATCAGGATGCAAATTTAGCAGAAGCCACTTGGCTGGTTAACATTAGGGGATCTGCTAACCGCCCTGGTCCTGCCCAAGCTAAACTCATACATGCTGTGGGAGGAGATAAGGTCCCTGTACTACACACAGGGAAGTAGCTTGGGAGTTCAGTGTGGATTTCTCCTCCCATGGGAAAAGGCAAACCCATTTGTGGGATTGTCTTTGCCCAAGCACCTGGGTGTACTTGGCGGGTAATGTGGAAGGATGGGAAGACCTGGTGTGTGCCTCAAGGAGATTTGATCTTGGGGAAAAAATAATCTGTGGTGTGAGTTGTATGTTGCAGGAAGCAAAGCAGCAAGAGAGTCGTGAACTGGTGAAGAGTGAATTTTGCGGGGAGCAAGGAGAGTGCGACGACAGCCCGAGCCAGACTGGTGTCGGTGTCAGTGATCAAGTGTGCTGCTTCTCCTGTCCTGAGCACCCATCCTGATGGAATGGAATCCAAGCCATGGACTGTTTCTGAACATCTGGAGGGGCAGAGGAAGCCCGTGGGATAGGAAAATGATATCTATCTGTGAAAGGACGGGGGATAATGGTTAATGAAAATGTATGGACCTGTATGTTGGGTATAAAGATGGTTTAAGGATGTAGTTTAAGGTGTAAGCATTGGTAAAAAGGGGTTTCAGTAATGAGAAATAAATACAATGGAATAGTTATAAGATTAAATTTTGTGGGATCTGAGTATGACACAAATGGTATGAAGTAAGGGATGGAGTTTGCATTTGGTCTGGCTTAGATGGAGTTTGTTTACCCCATTGCATTGGGAGCTGCAGTAGATAACACTGCAGTGTTTTGTCTACTGGCACAGCCTCAGGGCTGTCTCTCCAACATTCTGCCCCCACACCAGTAGGCTGGGAGTGGGCAAGATCTTGGGAGGGGACACAACTAATTGACCTGAATTAACCGAAGTGACATTCCATACCATATGATGTCATCTCAGATATGAAAACTAAGAAAAGGAAGAGGAAGTGGGGAGAATGCGTAATTACAAATGTTTGCCTTCCAGAGCAACCTGTACATGTGCTGAAGCCCTTCTTCCCGGGAAGTGGCCAGACATCACTTGCTGAAGGGAAATAGAGAATAAAATCTTTGGGGTTCTTGCATTTGCTTGTGTGCATGCACAGCCTTTTGTTTGGTTTTAGTAAACTGCCTTGTCTCAACCTATGAGTTGTTTTCCATCTTATTTTTTCTCCTGTGTTCTGCTGGGAAGGGGGGGAGATAGAGTGGCTTGGTGGGCACCTGGGATCCAGCCGGGGTCAACCCCCTACACACCCTTGAGAAGGTCTGCTGGCTCCGCTGTCCTCTCCAATACCTTGGTACATCAGGGTAACCATTTTTAAAGTCCTTGCATACTATACATGTAGTCACAGTAGATGGCTACTACAGATACTGCAGTAACAAAGAGTATAAAATTAATCCCACCCAGATGGATGGACACTTTGAAGAAGTCAAAATTCTTTTCAGTTGTTGGGGTAAAAATCTCAGCTCCATCCAAATTTTAGGAAACTAGTGGTGTAGGGAGCAAAAGATGTCTTAAATGGCAGAATTCCTTGCAGTACAGTAATTTGAGTTCATATGTGACTGTGCTGTAAGCACCATGTGCCTGGGCACTGAGTCTGTCCCCCTAAAAAATGTTTCAAGGCAATTCCTCCATGTAGTCCTATGGACAGTAACAGTAACATGAATTTTTAAGCTGCTTTAAGTTGTTGATTTTATTTTCCATAGCTTACTTTAATAAGTCAGCCTTCTTCTTTGGCCAGCAGCTGCGACTGGGGGCTGGAACACACTCTGTGGGATCTGCAGAGGAGGCAGGCAGTAGGTGTCTTCATGATGGTGGGACATCAGTTGTCCACACTGACACTGGCTGAACTGGACCTGAACTTCTGCTTGTGCTTCTTGCTCTAGGGAAAGGATCCTGATGCAAAGAAAATGGAGTTCTCTCTTGCATTTGGCTTGCTGACAAGTGGGACCCTAAAAGATTAACATATCCCAGGCTCATAGCTCAGCATTATGGAAAAAACCCCAAACCAAAAAACCCCAAAAACCTTAAAATAAACTTGGATCCATTAAGTGAATAATGCGAAACTTGGGTAAGACAGATAGAGTCACCTTTATGCTCTCACTTTGTGGAAGAATTAATGCAACTTAAATACCCTCAGTGGAATACATCCTGAATTCCCTCATCATACAATACATTTCACAAGTTCGATTTTTTTTCAAAATAAATCAAACTTCGAAGCAAAAAAAAGTATTTAGTGATAAGGATTAGAAATACAAGTGAATTGTGGGCAAATTATTCACCTGCATACAGAAATGAATGTTTTGCAATGTTAATTAAAAGATATATATCAGGGGACTTTTCTTTCTGCCAGCCTCCTCTCTCCTTGAGATTTGTGTGGTTGCATCTGAAATAAAATGCTCTGTTCCCATAATGGGTTCTTCAGTCTTATAACTTTGGGAACAGACAATTTAGCAAGAGCCCTATCGGTAAAAGATGAATTGTTAGATTCATGTTCCACACAGTGATTTTATTCAACAGCTAAAAGATTAAGGGCAATTCTTTCAGGAAAGTCCCCGGAGTTTGAATGCTTTAGTTTGTAGGTCTCTCTGGAGGACATTGGAAGTAGAAGGAAATAAATGTAACATGTCTTAAATTTTAATCAAGTCTAATCTATGGTCAGAGTTACTTTAAAACTGTGATCATGATCATATAATTTTGCCATAATGTCACTGCAGAAGAGTAATATGATTTTGGGGATGCCCTGATTTTTCATTTCCATGCTTTATTTTTTATTTTTTTTATGTTTTGTCTCAGTTTTTTGTCTGCTGACCCTATTCTGCTTCGATTGGAGACAGCTTCAAGAAGACAAAAGTAGTATTTTTAAATTAAAATTACTGCTCTCCGTTTTTGTTTTCCACACTAATATTTTTTTTTCTGGGAATGTAGAAGGTGTGGTGAGAGCTCCTTTATGCTGAGCCCTTAGAATTAGCACAAAGGAACTTTTACAAAAGGGAGAGACTTGTAAAGAGTGGAAGTAAGACTACAATACCGAGGTAAACAGTGGGACTTCGCTTTCAAAAGTAATCCTCACTGGGCTATAATAGATTTAAAGTAATTCTATCTAAATGGCTTCAAGGGAAATAGAGCATCAAATTACCAAAAAATGATAAACACAAATTATGTGACACTCCTACTAGCTGTGATGAAAGGACTGGAGGCTCTTATGTGTCAGGGCAGTAGTGACATTTTGCAAAACCAGAATTGCGTCATGCTGTACAAGTGAATACTGGTTCCCAGGGTGTCCTACCACCTATAGTTGTTATTTTATGGAAGGCACCACTGGCCAGAAGGTAGCACTCATGTCCATGGCTTTCAAGGGAAGCCAAAGAACTTTCATTGTTCAAGTCAGAGGCCAAGGGCTGTCTTATTGTGTCTGACAGAGCAGAAACAGGAAAAATTCTATTTGACCGCTCACTGTCAAGCCACAACTAAGCAAGGTTCTCAAAAAAGCACAGGTATTAACTTCCATGAGGAAACTGTTCGTATTTTCCACAGGTGACTGAGGCAAATGTCAGATGCTTGTATTTCTGGAAATATTAAGTGAAGAGATCTGTTTTCTAATGCTACTAGTGATAGAAGATGAAAACAAAGGAACTTCTGAAGGACAAGTTGAAAAGGTTTGTACCAAAGCTCAGAAAGAACAGGTGTTCTTTATTTGTAAAGCTGATGTGTTTCATTTTGTGCAATATACTGAATGAACCTTTGAAAGCTTATCTTTCTTCTCACCTGTCGATTGCTTCCGGTGGACAGTCTGTGGTAGTGGTCCTACACTGTGGGTTGGCAACTTCTGTACATGCTTGCAGCACGAGGTGACAGTGACAACAGAGCCACTTCTCCTTGTTCAGCACTGCTGAACTTGGGCAGGCTTTTGGGGATAGGGTTGGGTTTCTGCAGTAGAAGCAGAAAGGATTGTTATAGGATCGGAATTCCCAGCTGTCTGAAGGAGAATTTCCCTTCAAAGGGACATGAGCATTTCTCATTCCATCCCTCTGCTCCCCCCAGATTATTTTAGGTAAACTGGGGTGATCAAAAAGATGACCACAGGAGAGATATGAAAGGACTTTACATAAATTATGCCAGGTGTGATGACCTTTTTTATGTGGCAGCATGTGGAGAAGGTTGTTATATATGATTGTCTTCAAAAGAACCAGAAGAAAAATTTGGGGAATTGGCAAATCAATCTTGTTTCAGTCTCTGGTAAAATCAGGGAGTCCATTTCTGGGCACATGAAGAAGAATGAGAGCCCTCAGCAAAGCTTTACACAGGCACATCATACCTGCCCAGCCTGTTTGCCTTCTGTGATAAAATGACCCCAACTGTGAATGTAGGGAGAGCACTGGATCTCATTTACTTCAGCTTTAATGATGTGGGTGCAGTTTGTGTTAACTTTAGCAAGGCTTTTAATGCTGTCTCCCATAATATTCATGCATCTAAATTTGGAATTTGCACTCTGAGTGAGTGGGGATCTAGATGGGCAAGCAGCTCTTTGGATGGCTGGGCTCAGAGGATCGTGGTTAATGGGTCATACACCTTCTCCCTGGGAGCTGGTCGTGGGTGGAGTGCTGCAGGTCTGTCCTGTGACCTGTCCTGGTGGACACTGTTACCCTGGAGGAAGGGATGGAGAGCCCTTTACCTTGACAAGGTTACCAGTGTCACCGAGCTGGAATGATGGTGCCATCAACAGGCTCGATGCTGCCATCCAGAGGGACCCGGACAGGCTGGAATGGGCATCGGGAAGGAACCCTGTGCAGTTCAACAAGGAAGCTGAACTCATGGAGCTCTCCAGAGGTCCACAGGGAAACACCTGCTAATTCTTATTTTAGAGATAAGAATCCATTGAAGCACTACAGGCAAGTTTCTTGTTTCATCTGTGAGCATCAGCACCATAAAGAAAAAGCAAATAAGCAGAGTAACCCTATTAGCCCATGCTTAAATTATTCTGACACAAGATTACAGCTCTGCTTAGTTGGACAACGATATTCCATGGTGGTTTCTGTCAAAGAGAAATAGATGAAAATATACCACTAGCTTTTCTAAACCTTTTCTTTAATTGGGATGAAGGAGAGGGGAATCCCTGGATTATGTAATTTATTATGTAATTATTCGTGTTTTAGTTTTGCTGTGCCTCAGGCAAGTTCACAGCTTCCCACATCTTGTTTATGATAAATTTGACAAATTTAAAACTTGACAAGTATTTTGGGCTGCTGTATTTTTATTACTACCTCAGCACCTGGAAGTGAACAGAGCTGTTTGAAATGCTCGCAGTGGTGGCAAGAACTTTCATGCTGGAGCACTACTTCTGAGTTTCTTAAATAAACTTCCACATCAATGGTGTTTCTGAGCTTAGCCATACAACTGGAGCAACGTGGAACTTGTCTGGTGTAGGAGTGGTGTCTTCATTATTGCAATTTTCTTTCCATATATCCTGTAACTCAGGGAAGAGGAGATTTCCAGTGAAGATACCATATTTATCAGAAAGGAAGGTGAAATTTTTCATTAAAGGGATAAGGTCTAGAATTGCATACAGGCATATATTGTGGGTTGTGAGCTGATGCTCCTGCCACCTTGTCCTCTGTGCAAGGTGTGAACTCCCAGCCCCATAGTGGCTGTGTTTGCTGCCTCTGTGATGTCTGGAGGTGTGTGGGTGGGCACAGCAGCCCTACCACACCTACCCAAACCACAGTGATGTTTGGCTCTGGGAAGAAATGAAATTTGACCAATGGAACTGAACCTGGTCCAAGAGATATCTGTGGGATGTCAGCTGCTGAAGTGCACAAGGCCTCATGTCCTGGGCATGAAAGGCTCAAGCACTGATGGTGTATGTCCACTTTGTGTTCCAAAGTGTGTCCAAGAAGCTGGGGAGGGTGTCCCACACGGCAGGTTTGTTTAGGCACACAGTCATGTTTGGGACTGTTCTGGGAAATAGTCCTCTGCAGCAGCAAGGTGTTGCTGGACATTATGCCTCATTTTTCTTCAGGAGGCCAGAAGAGAAGTGCAAGTGTCTGTCAAAGTTATGGAGCAGGAGAAGGGCACTTTAATCCTGCTGCAAAAGTAGCAGCTTCGAGCCTTGTGGAGGGTTGGCATGAGCCAGGGATGGAATGAGCAAGTCCCTGTCCCTTTGTGTGCCCTGGAAGGACATGGGGCAGGGTGCTCCAGAGGGCCATGGGGTCATGTCCAGCCCCAGAGAACATGCAGACCTTCAAGGGGTGTTTCTCTTGATTGTGGTAGTGTGCCTGTGAAGCCACAGTTTACTGGTTTGCTGCAATTTGTCTGCTTTATGCTAATAGAGAGCTGTTTCTGCAACTTTTGAATTTATTTAGCCCAAAGCAAGACCAGCCAGTTCTCTTGTGTATACTGGAAGCCTACTGTAAGAATCAAGAGTGAAGATGAACAAAAATGAACCCAAAGAACAGGTGCTGCTGTAGAAGACTGGGAATTGGGACTAAACTGTCATTCACATGCAGAAGCACAATTCCTACTGATTTCATATCTCACGTCTCTAGTATCTACATGCACAGTGCCTTGTCACTCTGTCCTTGCCATGCTTTCCATCTTCTGTGACCAAATCTGCTGTCAAATGAATTCCTACAGCTTTCACCAAATATGTTTTACATTACTTTAAGTAGAAGTCTTGTTTTCACAAGGTTCAGTACAATTGGGAATTCATTTTGTTGTATTAGCAGGTCTTGATTTTTCACAATGCAAATGTTGCTGGGTTTTTCTGAGATTGGACTCATTAAATTGCTCCTTATGATTCCCTCTGTCATCATGAAATGTCTTGCTCACAATACCTGGGTAAGTGCAGATTTGCCAATCATACCATGGGGAAAGTAAAAGAAATTTTCTAAACAGACCAACAAGGAAAATAAACTGGTGTCTGTAAGCTGAAATTGCTCGTTAAAATGTTAAAAATATTAATGTAATAGGATGGTAGCACTGAAAATGTGACTGTTCAGAAAAGGACAGAAGCAAAGATTGAAGTCAACACAGATAGAACCCTCGAGACACTCATACCAAAACACATCTCTGCTCCTGTGTCCTGTCACCCACTCAAGCAAAGACCTGCTTGTGTTCACCTGCCTTGCATCAGTTTCACTTCCAGTGTCAGCATCAACACCTCTCCAGTTACCACAGTGTCGTGATCCAAGAGCTTAATTTCCACCATGAAAGACCAGAGCTGTGCTGCTCAGGCAATCCCACCCCTTTTCCCACGATGCCTTCCATAGAATGACTGCCCCTCTGCTGCAGTTTGCAGCTCAAAGCAGATTTGCCTGCAGTCTGTACTGGGCCCATGGAAGTCTCCATTTACACACACACACACACACAGAGTCTGGAGACACTCAAAAGGAAAAGCTTTTGGCCACCCCCAATACCCTGCCATGGGGCCAGGGCCACCCACACTCTGCTTTGCAGGAGCCAGATGAGTAAGTGTAGGTGAGGCACAGTAAGTACGAGCCCTGTTACACATTTTCTTGTCACTTCCCCAGCAGACCTTGTGTTTATTTTGCAGATGATGAGCTGATCCTTTCAGCAGGAGAGTGAAGGAATGGCATCAGGAGCTAGGGTAATAACACTAGCATTTTCTCTCCTCCCCATTGAGCAGGAATGAGATCTACAAGGGTTGTGTCTCGCTCAGCCTTAGGGAAGATATGAAATAAAACAGACAACTAGCAGCTGGTGGCAGAGAAAGAGAAGGAAAGAAAGGGAGTTTTAAAAAAAGGTCTCTATGAGTGGGAAGTTGACATGGGGATGCTGGTGTCACATGGGATCTCTGCGACCTGGGATAACCATTGATCCAAATGAGTACAGCTACTGACTGGAGCCTACTTCAGCTGTGACTGGAAAGCTGTTTAATTGCAGGCCAGCTTTCCATGGTGTAGTTGTTGGCTACTGTTGTAGACCCATAAATTGTTTGTACAGGGCTTTTGGTTTGTTTTTTTTAATCTGAACTAGGTATTACATAAGTTTTTTATCTCTTAGAAATAAGCAAATCAGCAAACATGCAGTATTAGAATGTCTGCTTTAATGGAAGGTGAATAGGCTGAGGTTTGAATGGCCAGGTCCCCCTTTGAACACTGGTGTTCTCAGTCCATCTTTGCTCAAGCAGCTTCTCACACTAACTCTTCTCTGAAAAGTGCTTGGAAAATAAAATTTTTAAAAAATCAGCAGTTAGAAAAAATGAAATCCATCTTTTTAGAAGAGTTGAAAACTAGGCACAGCAAGCTGATGGGAAGCATGGATGGAGCAAGCTGGGAACTTGTAGCACTTTCTGAGGAGGGCAGAGCAGACATTTTGGCAGCCAATGTAAATTTAAATGGAGTTGTGGTTGCTATTTCCCTTTATCTTAAGGTTTGGCTGAATTTTAATTCTATTTTTTTATTATTTAAAACTCTATTTAGCAAGCAGGACATTTCTGGAAAGGGGTGGCTGGCAGCCCTAGGGAGCCATGCCCTGTCCCTCAGTCTGGGGACAGTTTCTCCATGCACCCTGCCCAGCTTTCCCTGTACAGGCTGCCATCACCTGCCCTTCCCATGTGGCTGTGGCCAGGCTCTCCTGCAAGGAATGATGCAGCAGGAGGAACCTGGGAGAAACTATACACTGCTGGGCTCTGGGTCCTGGATTATTTGTCATCTTGCCTGAAGCCTGAGCTGCCAGTCCCTACTCGGACACCTCCGTAGCTTCACTGTTGTTTCTGCTTCTTTGAAGCCTTTTGTTTGTCTCATTTATATTCCTGGGAAAGTGGCTAAATTAAAATAGATTCTGAAAATTGCATGGATAATATACAGCTTCAGTGACATGGCCTGAAGCTTTTATTGGTGACTGTTATATCTTACTGCAAAGTCTTTTTTACACACGATTTCTCCCCACTAGGTTATGGAGAGGTTATTGCTGAGGCAATAATTTTCTCACATACTTGTTTGTGATTTTGTTCTTTCAGCTCACAGGAGAGAGAAAATCACTGTCCAAAAAAGGTGTTCTGAGCCAGGTGCCCAGCTTGAAAGTGTGATGCAATTTTGTTGTGGGGAGAGTGTGAAGCAGTAATTTCTGGATGAAATTTCCCCTTTTGTGCTGTGCAGAATTCATAGCCCCAGGGATTTCCTTTGACATTACCTTTAATCAGCGAGAGTTTTTCAATCCCCTGCTTTCTGCATTAGCAACACCTGGACAGGTGTTTGGTGTGTGACCATGACTGCAAACAGTGACTACTGGGTGCAATCCTGCTGTTTGCTCATGCTGAGGAGGATGACAGAGCCTGATTCCTGCTTCCACATCAGGTTACTTCTTGTCTCTGACCACCCTGTGGGCACTGCCAACAGCAGGCAAGAAATAAGTACTGTCAGTTCAAGGGATGTATGCTTCCCAGTTCTTATATGGTCTTATAAAAAAGACTCTTGCCTGGAGATCTTCATTTTCAAGAGCTGCTACAAGCTTGGGGATGTAGTTTTGCAGGATGGTGAGACCAGAGCTGTGTGTCTCAGAGCTGGGATCACACCTGCTAGCAACCAAAGCAGCACAAGTCTCTGCTCACATTTAAAGTTCCTGTACTCTATCAAAAGACATCCAGAAATTTTGCCAGGTGTCTCTGAGTTGTGCCAAAGCTGCCAGTGCCTTCACTAGACCCAGTCACCTGGTCCACCTTGCACCTCCTTGGTGGACTTAATCTCATTTCCAGCCTTAATGATTCTGTAATCCTTATTTTGCTCCTCAGTTTGCTGAGCCCTGGCATCTTTCCAGCATGACAATCCTGGGCACTTAATAACTACATTTGCTTTGGACATTTGGTGAAGAGGGTCTGTATGTGTGTGTGTGTGTCTGCTCAAGGCAGGAGGGAAACAATGCCCTCAAGCATGGTATGTCAGATGCTTCTTTGAATTGCAAATTACAATACTACATAATGCTTATTAGTGTTCTAGGTACAACAAAATAAATTGACTAATCTATTCATCTGTTCTCTGATGAAAAGCTACTCGTTTGGACTGGCCTCATTTTTTCTTTGCAGCTCTCTGATCACATCCTATTTAATTTCCTCTTCCATCGAGACACCACACATCCAAATGTGAGTGTTGTTACCATGTTCTGCCTAATTAGTTATAATCATCCTTGTTGAGGGAGGCTGAATTCAGAAAAGTCCAGTAAAAACTGATTATTTTCCCCCTCCCCCACAATTAGCTTTGACTACCAGGCTGGCTTTTGTTGTTACATTGCCAACCACAACGGGTAAAATTTCCATAGCTCAAGGGCCATCAGTAGGGACAACCAGCACTTGGCATCTTCTGAAGGAGGATGAAGGCAGGCTTGGCACCATCCTCCAGCTAGAGGCATCTAGCAGAGACCTTGGACCAAAGCTTAGTTTATGGTGTACTCCTTCCAGAGGGGGTGTTATGGCATTTTATTTACAGTACCTCAAGGGCTGCACTGCCCACCTGTGGGAAACCATGTCAGCAGAGATTTTAGGAGCCTCCAGACAAAGAGGTGCCAGGGTTGGATGTTCTTACAGCTGTTACTTCCATGTGGAATTTATTTGCACTGACATATTGCTTACTTGATTTCTCAGTTGTTGCCCTCCCTGATTTTCAGAGGTTTACACCCTGGTCTTGATGGAGCCTTTTCCGTACCTACACAACCAGTCCTCCCCATGAGGGAGGAGCCTATACCAGGCTGGCACAGAGCTGCTGTCCCTGCAGGCAGACACACCCTGGATTTGTCCCCTTGGATCCCACTGTGAAACAGGCTGGTAGCCAGGCATCCCACTGAATGATGTTTTCTTGCAGAAACAGGACATTGTCTGATACGTAATTGCACCCTTTGACCTTATGTGTCCAATGTGTGATTGTGCCCTGGGCTGAGGCAGCTGCTGATCCAGCTCCAGGTGGATCTAGAGCTGCTCCCCAGGAAGGCTGAAACCAGTGCCCCCCACTTAATGCTCTCAGGTACATGGTGTGTTTCTTCATGCTGTTCTGGATAGAGACAGGATTTAGACTTGATGATCCTTGTGGGCCCCTTCCAGCTCAGGATATTCTGTGATTCTGTGTTTCCCTTCTGAGGCTTTGGACACTTAAGGAGCATTGGACTTACAGGGCAAGGCAGCAGCAGCTCTGCTGGCTGTGCCAGGCAATGATACGTGTACAGGCTGAGGGTCACATTGTAAGGGCTTTTCCTGGATTCAAGAAAGCTTTGTAAATGAACCATAGAGAAAAATGGCTGTAATTTTTCAGAGCTCACTGTATATAAAGATGACATTTACCCAGATAAGAACTGTTTCCACAGCATACAGACATCTGAAATACACTGTTAGATTGATCCCTTGTAGCTGAAAATTGCCATTACTGTTCAATTGCACACAGACATCTTAAATTATTAATGGAATTCCTGCCTGAGGGTAAACATTGTAGATTCATATTCTGAGATTTTCTAAGAGCTCTTTGATTGCTCACAACTAGGGCTGTTAAATACAGTTATTTGCTTTATACATCTTAAATGGATCAATATCAACTGAAGAAATATCAGGGGGATAGGGAGTGGGAGTAAAGGAGTAGGAGTAAAGCTACCATAAGTATCCCTTGTGTCTTAAGGGACTTTTAAATCTGACTTGAGGTTTTGTCCCTCAACTTCTGTGGAGCAGTTTGGGAATCAGCCCCAGACCTTCACACTGCCCTTATAGTCATGGATGTCTCATGAGCTGTATTCCAGGGTACCAAAAGCCTGCAGTTTATGAAGGGGGAAGGGGAAGACCACGCATCCACACATGGCCCTTGCAGCAGGGATGCTGTCCTGGGCAGTCCCACAAGCTCCTGGTCACCCAGAGAACTAATCTTTGTGCCTTCCTCTCCTTATGGGAAGTTATATTTTACTCCTGGATATGAATGGCTTCTTTCTAAACAGACACACCACTAGAGGTGGCACACGAGGCTTCAATCTTCTCTTTGCCTTCGTGCCACACCTTTATTGGGCACCTGTGTCCACTGCTGTTGTTCTTTCTACTCCTGCCCCCTCACCAGCTTCTTAAAGCCAACTGGCACAGGGGGAAAGTCCAGCTGGGATGGAAGAAGCTGCTTTGCCTCCTTTCCAGGTTGCTGTTTGTGCTATTCCTCCTTTTGCAGCTGTCTTGGGGTAAGGTTTCCTAAGACAGCGTGAGCCAACAGAACAGCTCCCTGCTGCCAGAAGGGGCTGGCTCCCATCCCAGCCCCTGGCCAAAGTTCCTATCACCACCTCTGCCAGGGATGTCATGGAGGCTCCTCTCCGATCAGAGGCAGCAGCCAGGTTTTGCCATTTTGGCAGGTGAATGGGAACAGGAGAGGGTCTAAGAAGGCACTAGCCATGCAAGGAACATGGTGGGGTAGTGGGGCAGCAGCAGCAGAAGGGGGACTGACTCTTTTCTCAGCCATGGGCAGCTCTGCAGGCTCAGCTGGGCATCCAGCTTCAACTGCAAACAGCAGCTCAGCTTTCTTTCTGCAAGTGCTTCCCAGGTGCCAGCTCTCTCCAGGCAGAAGGGAAGAGCCCTCGGGTTCAGGCAGGCACACGCTGGGTGCTGTGTGGGGGTGCCAGGTGCCCATGCTGCAGGAGAAATGCAAGGGAGAATTTCAAGCCCCTGCTTTTGGCAGGACAGTGCTATTTGCTGTTACTAACTCAGTCAAGCAAAAAGAGGAAAGCTTCTCCAGGCAAAACTGGCACATAAACAGAGTGCTGAAGCTTTGAAAAATACTTATGTCCGGACTCTGAAGTATGTTTTGTTTTAATTCTTGTAAGCAAAATAACTTTCTCTTCAGGAGAAAGAGAGACCAACCCAGCTATTTTCTTTTTAATCCAGCCTAAACCTGTGAAGGCACTGGCATATCCTTTCTTATATCAAGATTCATCCTCCCTGGATTAGCTCATACCATTTTTATCTATTCCATTCAATCTGCACATTTCTTCATACAATCCTGCTGCCCTCTGACTTCCCAACAGTGTCAGAAAACTTCAGCACTGTGGTGAGAAAAATGGTGATTTAGTATGCCCTGTAGGAAAAAGAGAAAAGAATCTTCTAACACTGTGAAGAGAACTGTTGTTATATTTGATGCCCCATTTGCCACAAACAATATCTTAATACAAGTATGTTTCACAATATGTTAATCTTAAATCAAGCATGTAATTATTATGGCTGATGTAACACACCTAGAATCACAGCACAGTAATTAGTCCTCACAGTGCCATTAATTTAAAGCATTTTAAAATGAATGGTGACATTCAGAGATATCTTAGGGTATGTTCACAATTCTTGAACAGTAAATCAGATAATTTCATTCATCCCAATGTCAGCAAATATGTGGTCTGCTATAATGCACGCAAATGTATTTTGGATTTGAAAACGAGAATTAATAAACAAGATATTTGGGTCTGGAAAGATTGGATAGAGTTTCAAAGTTAGCATTTGAACTGTATATTAAGTGGATTCTGTGTTACTTTGCAGTGTGACCCACACACCGTGAACTAGCACAGTGTAAGGCTCAGAGGCAATCAAACAAAAAAAAATAAACCTCCCCAACAACAACAACATTGCTTTTGATGGAATCACCTCTTAAAAAACTTTTAGGAGGTAAAACATCACACTGGTGAAGCATGATCATTCCGAATTCCCCAGGCAAAAAAAGCATCAGGGATATTGATACTACAACATGTTTTTGAAGACTGAAAACTCAAATCTGATCCCTGAAGACATATTTAGCTAGACTTGACATTCAGGCCCAGAAGGCTATGCCAAGTTATTTGAAAGTCCAGGGCTTCATTTTTAGCTGGCAGTTCCTTCCTTACAAATGCACAAATGCCATTCAAAGTTGACCTAGAAAGAATTACATGACACTAATATTGCAACATGAGCCCACCTTCAGGAGATGTACCACAGCTCTGATTTCTCTAATACATTGTAGTAGTAAAGCTGAGGTTCTGAAGGGACAGTGCAGTGATTTGTTAGCACTGGAGTGCAAAAGCCATCTGACTTAAGGCAGGAAAGTCCAAAGCTGTGATATTTCAGCCATCTACCAGGGCTTCTGAAAAAACTACCCCAAATCCCCCAAAGTGCTTGAGCACTTTGAATGTATCAGAGTCCATTGTGTGGATATCAAGCTCAGCAAGGTCAGGGTAATAACCATCATCAAATCAGAGGTATTGCAAACACTTTGCAGACACGTACGTGGTCCAAATCCTTCCATGGTATAGATCAACCTGATTAGAGTCAAAGAGGTAATAAATGGTCTCCTTAAATCACAAAACCCTCCCTTGCAAGTCACTCTCCATCAGAGGCATTTGCAAGGACCATGGACTGGCTGCCAGGAATTCTTTGCTTAGGCAATGCCTGAGCAGAGGAATTTGTGGATGAAGGCACTGCACACCCAGGTTCAGGCATTGGAGTCTTCCGTGTGTATCAGGACTCCCATTTCATGTGCCCTCTGCTTATTTATTACTCATTGAGCATTGAACATTTTCTTCTCAGCTGTGGAAAAGCTGCAGATTTTTGCCAAAGACACTGTTAGAGAAAATGTTTCTCCTTTAGCTATCACTTGATATTATGAGCTCTTACACTTGCCAGATGACTTATGACAGAAACATCTCTGTGCCTGGCATCCTCCAACACACGTGCTGAACTGTAGGTACTGTTAGTTTGTCCCAAGGCATCCTGTTCAGCAGTTTGCTATTTCTGTAAGGAACATCACCACCTCCTGGCTTACTTCGAGATCACTTTTTTGCTAGACAAGACTCAAAATGGAAATAAAACAGGTTTTTTTGATCAAAGTAAAGTGTTAAACAAGTGTAAAGTGCTAACTTGCTTACAAAAGACTGTACCTGCTGCCCATCCTGTGTTTTAGCTGTTCTTTTCTCTTTAATTTTTCTCCCTGCTCAGCACAGCTTTACTTCAAACAATATATTTTTAGCAAGGAATCCTTTTCTTAACTTTTTTATTCCTGTCCGCAAGTGGACATTCTGTTTGCTCTTCAAGTGCCAAAGCATGTGGCTTTACAAAGGTAGAGTACCTCCATGTTGTGTTGATATGTTGATACTAATGAAGTATCTTTTAAATGGGAGCTGTTTGAGTAGAGAGTCCTTGATCTCCCAGTTTTTCCTCATCTATTTACCCCTTCTCTCGAGTGTCAAGCAATTTGCAACCATCGGCTGACTTCCTAACATTTTACAAATCACACATGCAGAAGGAGCCCTGGGGGACAGCACTTTTTTGTCTTCTCAGAGATGATGGGAACCTTTTCGTGAGCTGCATGAAAATTTGCCACTTACAGAGTCTAAAATGCCTGACTTTGACACACTTCTATTTGTGTAGTTCATGTGGTGCCCTCAGTATCTGCAGGGGCTGCACATGACTGTGGTATCACAGATGTCTGACCCAACAAGGCCAAGTGCCAGGGCATTCTCTGGCAGAGCATTGGTGTTTAAGTTTTGTGAGAGAAACACACTTCAGGAGAAAGCTGAAAAAATAATAAAGTCACCAACACAATGAGCCTCATTGTTTCATTTCAGGTTTTTTGTCACCAGCCTGATCTCGGTCTCCCTTGGCAATTTTTTTCAGATTTCTCCTTCTGAAATTGGTGCAATAATAGGCTAGTGAAGACCTAACTGGTGAGTTGTATTACTCCAGCCCTGACCTTTAAAATTCAATGCTAATACGGTTTGAGGCTAGTGAACAAAAAAAGTAAAACTATTTTTTATTTAAAGGGTTTTTTGTCCCTCTTGCACAGTAATCATTCCTGCTAAAGTAATAAAAATTGAAGGATCTGCAAACCTCTGTCTTATATTGAGTACTGAGTTCACAATTAAGTTCTGTAGCTCTTAGATTAGGCTGTAGGAGAAACAACAGGCAAAAAAACCAAGGAGTGGGCGAGCTGGTCTGTCTGTGCTGTGACAAACACAGGGTTAACAGCAGTTTCCTTACTCCCTTGGTAGCTCCATCCAAGTGGAGAGTAGCTCAAGAAATCCCTCATGTTTCAAGTGTTCCCCCAGCACTGGACATGCAAGACCAGGGAGGGGCCAGAGCCAGGTTTCTGTCTCACTGCTGCACCCCAGCCAGGCCCAGGAGCAAGCAGTGTGATGTGTACAGGACAGGGATGCCCTTTTGCTGTGGGTTGGAAACACCTGGAGGTCTTGCCTAACGGAGACCTGGTCTCCATGCCCTGTGGTGGGTGAAGAGCTGGGTCCTTCCTGTGCATCCTGCATGAAGAAGCAAGGGGTGCTCCCTCTATCCTGACAGCCCAGGAGCTGTATGAGGGAGGTGGGCTTGCAGGAGAGTCCCCTTAGGGGGTAATGTGCTTCTTCAGGTTCACTCCATCTCAGGCGAGGCTGCCCCTGGACTAATGACACTGTGAAGGTGTAGCAGACATTTCTAAGCAGTTCTCTCCCAGGTCCCCATCTCAGCTCTGTCACGTGCCTTTCCTAGGCCACAGCTGGAGCAAGGATGGGGATTTGACTGATCTTGTGTGTGCACAAACACGAGCTTCTGCAGCGTGTCTGCACTCACAGAGTGCACAGTGCTGCCATGGAATCAATGCATGGTCCTCTCTCAGGTGCCACCTTTGGGGTTTCACAGCAGAAAAGTGGCAAGGCCACCGCAGGTTATTGGGGCTGACAGTGTGGAGGTCTTGTGGCTCTAATGATGGCCTCACTCCAGCATTTCCCACTTGCCATCTCCCTTGACTCCCCCAGTCCTCCTGCTCTGCTCCTAAAGAGGAATCACCTGTCAGGCTGGTGACCCACAGGGTGATAACCATACAGCCCTGGCCCACGTCAGTGAGCAGCTGTCTGCTGTCTACTTTGGGCTTTCAGGGCTTTTCTAGGTGAGTTCTCCTGATGGTTTTCCATTAAAACATGCACCTTCTCCCTGTTAAGAGAGTCTCCCCAGATGTAAAAGCACGTCTCAAATGTGACAGTAAAAGGCATAGAGGTGGCACATTTGCACCAGGTCTTCCTTGGTTTCAGGAAGGTTATGGAAGAACACTGGGTTTGCTCCTGGCAGAGGCTTCTCTTCCTCTTCCCTAACAAAGCCATAACTAATTGCTTGCCAAGAGGCATATGGTGAGACTGGCTGTGGTGCCTCCCAGGAGAGAACTGGGCAGCCCAGAGTCTCCACAAAGCAGTACAAATGGTCCTCCTCTCTCAGAGGTGGGTCTCTTGCAGACCCAGTGAGCAGAACCTTCCCCTTCTCCACTGTGATGACCCTGTGGCAGCACAGCCTGTAGCTCACTCAAGCACAGCTTTCTTGGAGGCTTTGTCCTGCCTGAAGGGAAGCACCCAGGTCTCCTCCTACCAGGAGGTAGACACCACTTATCTATCCTGGTAAAAGTAACCTTGTACTGAATATTTGTTTAGAACCTCTGCATTATTTGAGAAAGGCCAGTTCCACATAGTTTCTGACAACTGATGCAGATTTTAGATTGTGGGCACCTTCTGGTGCAGACTGACCATTTTCTGAAAAGGCAGTTCAGGCCAGTGGACAGTACTGCCCTTTGGCTCTTCCCTGAGGTCGCTTTATCCAAGATCTTTGAAGAAACAAGGATACCGAAAATCTTTAACAGTAGCTTCAGAAGTAGGGATATAAAAGTAGAGATAATAAGCAGCTGAAAAGAGGATATGGGTGAAGTCTGAGAGACATGTATGTTGTGACCTACATTATTCAAAATACTTGTAAGTGATGCAGGAAGAAAAGCATCCATCATGAGGTGGGAAGGTGTGTTGGTCAGAGAATCATAGGATTGTTTAGGTTGGAGAAGACCTCTCAGATCATTGAGCCCACCTGTTAAAGCAGCACTCCACGCCCACCACTAAACCATGTCCCTAAGGCCACATCTGCAAATATATCCCAAGGTATCTGAACTGTGACCAGCTTCAGTCATGGTACAAATTAACTGGAAATAAAGGCAGAGGAGAAGGCTGGTGTTACAGCATTCACCACAGGTCACACAAGGAAAACAAGCTTAACTACATACACACAAGTATTGATGGGCTCTCAATTTCCTCTAAATACATATGAAATATCTGGTAGTGCTTTGAGAACACCATTTCAGTGTTAAGTAGTAAAGAGACTCCTGGTAATTACTAGGGAAAGTAGGGAGCACAAAACAGCATGCATCATTACACTGTAAATTTATGATGCATCCTCTTTTCATATACTGTCATCTCATCTCAAAAGGTTATCATGGAAATGGAAAAGAGGTACAGAAAATAACAGGAATATGCTGTATAGATCCACTTCAAAAAAGTACTGAACAGAATGTGATTCTTCTGCTTGGGAAACAGATGATTGAGGAGAAATATGATGTAGCTCTACAAAATTGTGTGCTGCATAAGAAAATTTATTCACTGCTTCTCACAGAACTGTGGGTCACCAAATGAAACCACCAGAGACAGCAAATGAAAAGGAGCACTTTTTCATGAAAATTGAATTTTCACAAAATACTGATCTTTTTGATTTTTTTGTTGCAGTAGTCAAAATTATGAGCGGGTTCAAAAGTAATGAGACAAACTGATGGAGAGGAGGCAGTCAAGGGATATGGAAAATGATTGTGGGGATACACACTCTGACTGGGGCAGTGAGCTGGGCAGGAGCTGGTAGCAAACAGAATCTGGGGCTGCAACAGCAGGAGCACAATGAGGAGCTCGGGGCAGGGTCCCCTGTGCCCAGCACTCGTTGTCAGAGCACATCTGGCACCCCCAGTTTGGTGCCCCCAGTGCAGGAGGATGCAGATAACCCCGAGTGAGTTCACCCCTGCAGTGCTCAGGGCTGGAGCCCGGCCCTGGGAGCAGAGCTCAGCAGCAGGAACTGAGATGGGAGGGCCTCAGGCTGAAACCTTTTCCATGAGGACAGGCAGGTCCTGCACAGGGAGGCTGGGCAGGCTCCATCCTTGGGGGATTATGAAACCTGGCTGGAAAAAACCCTGAGCAACCTGGTCTGACCTCACAGCTGGCCCTGCTTAGAGCAGTGGTGCATGAAGCACCTCCTGAAGTCCCTTCCATCCTGAAATTCCTGTCCACTTATCCTCTGATTCTCTAATCCTAATTCCTTCAGGGAGAAATTTTCAGAGGTCAGAAAGATATATGGGGGAAAATATTATATTGAACAAGATTGCTCCTGATTCAAACTCAATGCATCTGTTTATTTCTAATGTGTACTTACAAAGAAACAAATGTAGACAGTAAAAAAAAAAGTAAATTTTATAAAAAGTAGGGTGCAATTCTGGGGATAGCAGAGCACACGAGGAGAAACCCTGAAGCCTGAGAGTGACCTGAGCCTTATGACAATATAAAACTGTAACTGCAGTTGATTCATGTCTACCCTACGGAGCTATTTCAAGGAAGAGAAAGTAGTTTAAGGCATCCACTCTGTCCTGTACATCTTCAGCTGGTTCCTTTTGCAAGTTCCTATTACTCAGCCAATCAATCACTCCTGCCCCGTGGCTGCAGAGGTGTCAATGAAAGCCTTCAGTACCCTGCACAGTCCTGAATGCACTCAGTGGTGTGTCAGGCAGAGAAAAAACAAGCTCAGACCTATGTTCCTAGGTTAGTTTGTAGGTTTTGTGGCTGAGAAGACCTAGCACAGGTGTTTTCCAGAGTGACCAGAGCTACTGAATCTGTAGTGGAGAAAACACAGACGCATTTTTCACCTAATTTCACACAAGGCCTTTTTTTCACCTCATTTTAGCCCATGTTTTGGTACTGAGTGAATTCCTGAGAGGGCTGCAAGTGGAAACCACAGTGAAAGAGCTGTTGGTCTCTTGGAAGTGCCAGGGTGATGTTTCATAAATGTCCATGGTGAGGGGAGGCTGCAGCTCACCTCGTGGTGCAGAACAGCTGCTGTGTGGACTGCAGGGTGGGAACAATGTGAGAGACATTCCCAACCATATCTTGGTTAGAGAGAAACTGTGCTGTTCACCAACATTCATCCTTTTTTCTTTTTATCTTTATATCTTTTTAGCCTTTTATAAGAAGGACAAACCAGCTCCTCCTTCAAGTACTAAACAGATGCTTGCAAACAGTGTTGTTTTCCTCATGCTAAAGGGCTCTCTGAGATAGTTGTGTGTTCATGAGTCATTTCATGATGATGCATATTCTTTTTACCCTCAGGTAAATTTTAGGTACAAGTGGGCTTTCCCTGACAGAGAAGAAAACCTTGGTGACATTGCACGTGAATTCTAGACCTAGCACTGCCATCACAGAATCACAGAGTCACAGCAAGAGTCAGGTTAGAAGGGACAGCAGTGGGGTCATCTTGTCCAAACTCCCTGCTGAAGCAGGATCATCCCAGAGCACTTGGCAAAGGATTGTGTCCAGACAGTTCTTGAGTATCTCCAGCGAGGAACACTCCACAAGCTGTCTGGACAATCTGTTCCAGTGCATGGTCACTACACAGTAAGGAAGTTCTTCCTCATGTTCAGGTGGAACCTCCTCTGCCTCAGTTTCTGCCCATTGCCTCTTGTCCCATTGCTTGGCATCACTGAGCAGAGCCTGGCCCATCCTCTGACACCCTCCCTTCACATACTGACAGAGATTGATGAGGTCCCCTCTCAGTTGTCTCTTCTTGAGGCTGAACATGCCCAGCTCCCTCAGCCTTTCCTCATAAGAGAGGTACTCCAGTCCCTTAATGTTTTTTGCAGTCCTCACTGGACCCACTCCAGGAGCCCCATGTCTCCTCTTTACTGAGGAGCCCAGACCGGGGCACCATTGGTTGTATCTTAATCAATGCCTTGTTCCACCTGGTGTAAGAGCTGAGGAGCAGGCTTAGAGCATCATATTTTTCTGTCCCTAAACAGCAATGCCTGATTTCCTAGGGCAGACATCACACTTTCAAATTAATCGATACAGATGTTTCCAAAGTTCAGGACTACAAATCAAGCAAGAAATTAATTTCAGAGTGCAGGAGCCCTGTACTTTCTTCCCCTCTCAAATGAGTTCCAAATGCTTCACTCAACAAGTTTCTCTTCTTTTCAATTACAGTTCTCCTGTGGTAGAAAATAAATTTGTTTCAAACACACACGTTTCTCTTCTTTTCAATTACAGTACCCTCTCAAGTAATTTGATTTCTTTCAAGTCTTCAATTCACATCCAACCTTCTCTCCAGCAAACATATATACCTGGTTACAGAAATGCATTCCAGGCTCTATTTTTCTATGGAGGTTTTAGAAGGTGGGTTTTGTCTCCATTACCTCTGAATTGACTAAAGCAGCTCAGCAAGAGATACTTACTCATAACACATGAAACCTACACAAGAGGGCTTTTGTTTGGGCCATCTCCTTTGGTTCCAGCAGCTGCCCCAGTCCAGCCACAGGAGGGACTAGAGTGCTGAATGTCAGAGTTCAAAGCCTTATTTTGATAAAAATGTATATATTTAATTTGCAGCAGTAGCTGGTGTGATAGTGGAGCCCAAGAAGGCCTGATCATTAGCCTTGTAGGCTGGTATTTGTCTCCATCTCGTCTTCACTGAGTAACAGGAGATGTGGAGAAGGACAGGGCTTACCATGCACATGAGGTGCTGGAGGGCTGGAGGAACTGGAGGTCAATGACTTCCTTGGATCTGAGACTGGGATGATCTGTACAGCATCTGGTTGCTCTAGGAGGGGTGTCATGAACGACAGGAGGACAAGGCAAGCTGCCCATACTGCACTCTATCCCTCCTGAGAACAAACACAGGACTGAGGTGACCATTAGGCTACAGTGTTCCACATGTGCAACACTATATATTCAGAAGGGGACAGGTGGTGAAAAATGCATGTAAATTCATTACAATGAGTGTTAATTTAAACTGCTCACATAACAGTAAAGGGGTTCAGGGAGTGAGGTGGTGCATTGCCCTCACTTAGCATAGCAGGGATATGTGGTTGGACTCTGGGATATTTGTTAATTCAGCCAGTTGAGTCAGTAGCTTACTGAACAGGCAGGACCATTTCTCTGATGCTTTGCTACAGCCACCTGTCAGAGGATGGGTAGAGCAGTCAGTAATCCACAGGGATCCCCAAGGAGCTCTCTGCTGCCTTTGTTCGCTTAATCACGGCAGCGAGTAACGATGATTCAGGCTTTCATTAGCCTGGATGAGGGCTATGAAAGTGAGAGACAGCTCTCCTGAGTCAGCTCTCCTGAGTTCCAGTGATCTGATCTCTACAGCTTGCACGTGGGGACCGAGGTGCTGTGGTGTTTTTGCTGTTCCCACCCGCCCCATCCCCTGGCAGGTCACCAAGCAGGCAGGATCGCTCCTTCCATGGTGCTGGGCAGGTCAACCTCAGTGCCTGTGGTGGAAAGGCACCACCAGTTCCTGGTGGCCATGGGAAATAGATGTTCACACTTGCTCATTCTGGACGTTAAAATAGAGAGCACGTTTCTATCTTCAGACTCCTCAGCTAATAGTGGTTTATTTCTCTCTGGATTTGGCTTTTATTGTGCACTCCAATTGACACCCGCTATTTTTATTTATTGAGTCTGCATTTGATGAGATTCTGGTTTTTTTTCTTTTCTTTCTTTTTTTTTTGTTTTGTTTTGTTTTGGTTTTTTTTGTTTCTTTGTTTGCTTGCTTGGGTTTTTATCGATAATTTCTCTCTCCCCATTTCACTGTGGTTTCAGTTCATTCAGTAGCTTCCTAGTTCTACAGCTCTGACCCAAGATCTGGCACAGTACTCAGCCTGTCTCTTTGCCTGTACAATACCATTGCTTTCCTTACAAAGGCTTGTTTTCCTAACATCTAAATTGTGCAGAGAGGCCCATATGTTTCCATAGCCCATGTGCTCTAAAGCATAGCAAATCACTGTTTAGAAAAAGTGCTCTGCAGTCCCCTGTGCAAGCCAAAATACACTCCTTGGCACAATGCCATTCCCATTTACAGTACAAAGCAGTCTCAGGGAGAAGGTTCTCAAGAGGGCACCAGAGCTCATGTGCACAGCAGAAACATAGGTGCAACCAGAGACCAACTCAGCCAGTATACTCAACATGTAATAATAATATGCAAGATAGAAACCTCCCACATTTTAAATGCTACACCAGACACATGCTGAGCTCCCCTTCCTTCAATGTGCAATGATTAAACTCCTTCAGAGGTTCCTAAGTACACTGAAACCCATCACCAGCCATTTGGAGCAGACAAGGGACTGTGTGGGAGCACACAAAATGTTTGCTGGAGCCTCATTAAATGCCTTCCCCACTTTGCCTTTGTCTTTTCCCATTTTTATTTGTGTCAAACATCTGTTCTCACAACTGTCTCCCAATTTACTCCCCTCACCATTTGAGAGGAGACTTTGTTTTCACTGCACCAGCACACCTTCTTGAAAGCCTTGGTAGTGGAAATTATGGGAGTGACTGAACTTGCTTTTGGTCTGCCACAAAAAAGCACCTACGGGGTGTTCCTGTCCATGGCAGGGGGATTAGAACTAGAACTACAATCTTTAAGGTCCCTCTTAATCCAAACTATTCTATGATTCTATGATCTTTGTTCCTAATTCTACAATCTTTGTTCCTCTCCAGGACTGAGACCTTCCCATCCTCCCTCCTCCTGTGAGCTGTGCACCTCCATTGCTGCAGTTTGATATACTAAGTATTTTTCCCTGTTTTGGTTTTGGTTTCTTTTTCCTAGCAGATTTGGAATGATCAGTTTTGGTTTCTTTCTCTCTCTCTCTCTCTCTCTCTCTCTTTGCTGGTGCCTCTTTGCTTTCAGTTTTAGGGTATTGCCCAAGATCTGCACACCCTCAGGGAGCAGCAGAGAATCCAGGGCAGGGTGAGAGCAGAGCTGCAGACAACGAGTGTAATGATTGGTGGGGAATCCTACACATTTGTGTTGACTGCAAAGTCAGAAGGGGGTCTTAAAATGAAATCTGAGGTAAAGAAAGGATTTTTTCAGACTGACAGATTTCAGGAGCAGGATGTAGAGGAAGACTGTTCTTAAATGTGTAGTAAAACAAACTTTTCTTGCACATAATCACAGTGGGACACAATCTGTAACATTCAGAGTATTTGATATTTTCAAATAGGTTCCTATGGGAGAACATACAGAAGAAGAGGAGAAAAGAAAACATCTCAGTGTTACTGCTACTCCATGATAGAGCTGTTGTTTTCTGAACTTCCTTCAGGATGAAAAGAGGCAATCACATTCATGTTTGCTGTCTTCAGTCTCACACTACCCAGCTGACCTGTCCAAGATGTCACCCGTGCATAACTCGGTTCTATCACTCTGCAAACTGAGTCCAAGGGATGATCTTATTCTCTGGACTCTGGATTCAGCAGGATTATTCCCTCAGCTGTTCTGCCTTTTACTATTGGGGTCATGGCTGGCTTAACCTCAGGCAGAGTACCAAAGACCTAATAAATAGGGCTTGTTATTTTGGGCTTGGTGCCAAGCTAACCTGGTCACAGAGCATCCAGCTGGCACACATCTGGCTGGGCTGTGCAGTGCTGCTCAGAGCAGCTTATCAACAACTTGAGGAATACGGGGCTGCTGCAGCCAATGTGCCCACCAAGTCTGTGCCACTCCCAGCAGGGGAGGCATGGCACCAGGGACTGGGAGAGCTGCTGCTTCTGGTGTGGAGAGGGATCTGCCAGGGGTGAGGGCCACGCTGCCACTGCCACTTCCCATCCATCTGGAACCTTTCATCCTCCAGCCCTTCGCCCCCGCAGGCCACACAGCAGGTCCAGCACAGCAACTCCACCCCGCTGATGGGCGGGGGCTGCCCCCGTTAGGAACTGCTGGCTTTGCGGGCACCTCGAAAATGTAAAGGTGCTGCCACTGTAGTTCAGATCCTTGTTCCTTTTCACATCAGCATGGATAATGGTGATTCTTTAGCCCCCAAAGAGCAGTTGGAATACTCCTGCCTCCTGTAAAACTGCCATCTACCAGATGCGACAGGATGACTGCCCCTGCTGATGGAGGCAGCACTGCTCATGAGAGAATTGCTGTGCATCCCAAACAGGGGTGATAAACAATGTTGTACTTGATAATTGTCAGCAGTGTCAAGCTGTACCTGCAGGATGATGCTCTGAGATGAAGAGTGAAGATCTATCTGGCAAATGGTGACAGTTTCAGTGTAACAGTGTCCAACCCATCAGCTAATGGAAAACACCTCTGTGATTTATCAATACTAGAATTTCAGCTGAAAATGCAGGTTTGAAATATTAATTATTAATATAATCCAATAAATAAGACCCTCAGCATTTTATCTGATGTGCTGTATATAAAAAAAATCTTAAGAATTTTACACTTCCTAGAATTTATAGAATTTTCTGGTTGGACATCTTATAGTAAGAAGAATTGCTTGATCTCAGGAACTACCATTTAAGTAAGTGCTTTTCTACATCATGCATATACCTTTTGCTTGGTTCTTCTTACATTGTGTACCTGCAAGATTTTCATAATTTGTCTTTTTGGTACTAATTTTTAGAAAGTATTTGTATTTTACTGTGTGTCGAATATGAAGTAGAATAAACTCAGGTTCTAAGCTAGGCAGCTAATGTTACTGACACGTGATCCAACTCACAACACCTTTAAGAAGCAATGAGAATAAAAGAAACAAACCACAACTTCTCCTCCCTCATAGAAAACCTGGCAAAAACTGCAGGCACTATGAAGTTTGTGGTTGCCACAGGAAAGCACAAGTATCTTCGGTGAGACTGAGCTGCCAGCTATCACTTAAAAACAGTGCTTGACCTTTCAGTAGCATCAAAAGGAGAACTCTACTAATACGTGGTATTTCCTCTGTAGTAAGATTACATTCTGCCTTTGCAGCTAAAGAAACTCAATCTTATTTTTCTCCTTTAACTTACAGTTTTATCTGGCAAGAAGAAATATAATTAAGACTGTGCAACTTAGTTTTCTGTTCAGCTTCAAGTGCTTGGTTATTTCCCTCGTGGAACACTGCTCAGATTGGTGATTGAGCCAGGGCACTTGTCTTCAGTGTCAAATGAGTTTCTCCCCTGAATGCACTTCAATCAGCTGAGGCTAATTCCTACTGATTTGGAAATGGGTATCAAGTCCTGTATGTGCAGCTCCATCTCAAGGAAGCAAAGAGAAGTTACTCATCAACACCCATGCTTTTTGGTGAGAGAGATGATGCCCAGCTTTCACTCTCATACCACAGGTAACATTCATTATGCTTTTGGGGGGTGGAGTATGATTTTGAGAGTTGTAAAGGTTTTAAACTGGATCATAATAATGCTCATAACAGAGTGAAGTAAATTGCCCTTTTAGAAATTATTGCACTGTATTTAAAAAAATTACAACCAGATATGCTTTTAAAATAAACCATCTGCCTTAAACCAGAGCTCTTTTGATCCTTGCCTGTGAACAACCAGGCACCAATATGAGACAGGAAACTCTGGGAAAGGAAGGAGAGGTGTGAAATGTCTGGGAGTCATTAAGCAGTGCAGCAGAAATGTAGTTACCAGTTGCCAGGAATAGTAAATCCTGCTTACACAAGACTCTTTTTTCTTTCCATGATTCAGCTGGGTCTCAAGGATTTCCTGCTCTGTGAATCTGCGTTCCCCAGACCTGCAGCAGCAACAAAATGGGATGTTCCCAGGGTACCATCTTCCACTCCTGCCTCTTATGCTTCAGCCTAATTGCTGCACAGCACTGTAAAGCACAGGAAGATGCCACTTCTATTCCTTTTTGTCCCTGTGGGGCATCCACAACACTGCTCCATCCCCAGGTTACCCAACCCCAAACAAGGCATCCAGGTCTTCCACCCAGGAACATCAAGAAATTAATTTTAGCTGTACCTTGACCAAAGCCATACTCGGGATTTAGAGGTAAATAACAAAAAAACCCCACAAACCACCCCAAACAAAAAAAATCACTTTGAGTGCCAGAGGTGTGGGGGTTTTTGTCACAAAGGCCCTAAAAGCACAATTAAAAAGAATTTCACCAAGCTAGTAACCAGCCTGGAGAAAATGTATCAGGGTTTGAATATGTCAGTGGGAAGCAGCAGCGTGTGTCACATGTAATAGCACCATTAGGGAGGAGTGGTCCAGCAACCTCACCCTCTGCTGCTGCTGCTGGCCCACATTCCCAGATCACGGCACATACAGGACGTACTGCACTGGCTGTGTCAGCACAGAAACTCACACTGGGCAGTTCTGTGCCGGGGGAAGGTGGTTTTTCACTGGCTGGGAGAAAGTGGCAGTACACAAGAGAGGTGGAGATGTGTGCAAGGCTGTAGCTCAGACAGTGTGTGACTGGTAACAGCTGTACTGTAGGTTGGCTCGAGTGTGTGGGACACCAAGGAATCCTTTTCCATCTGAGTGTGGTTTGTGTTCAGGACTTATTTCCACGTGTTGAGAGGCAGCTCTTTAGGATGTATTACATTTGTAATTGGAATGGCAGAACCTCCATAGTGATTTGTAACTTGGATAGAAAGAGGAAGGTGGGAGGAAAGCTTCAGACTGCAGGAGGACAATAGTTTGTTATAGTGAAATACACTGTATAGCACAGTGTTTTTTGCTAGCTTAACAAACAAGAGCCAGAACAAGAATCAGGATTTGATCAGTAAGATGCAAGACCAGCAATTGGGAAAATTTACAGGGTGCGAAAGTATTTGCACTGGCTCTTGAAGCCAAGCAGCATCTCAATCTAATACATACCTCAAATGAAAGCCTTCCTTCATGACTGTTAGAAGTTTAGACTAGATTTTATTTGGAATCAGGGGATTGTTAATTAAAGACTGTAACTACGTAAGAAGCAGTGTAACACTTCCCTTTTCCCTCTTCCAACGTTGCTAATTTTAACTACTCAGTCAGAAATATTCTGTATCAAAATACTGCCTGAAACTGTACTGACTTGCATTTCTGCCAAAGCTCTGCAAATGGTTTTGAAAAACAAAATAGGAAAGGAGCTACATTTAGGGGGAAGTAGGGCAAAAACATCTGCATCAGCCAGAAAGAAATAAACTGAATTTTCACACAAAATTGAAAGTCAAAGAGGTAATGAGGAAGATGGTGAGAATAACCAGTCAGTGAATTCTATATGACATTTGCAGTGGTGGTATCAAGTTACATCTAGCAGATGGAAAGAAAACTTTGCTTTTGGACAGCCATTTCCAGAACCAAGGTAAGAGTAAGATAAAGCAACACCAAAAAAAAAGTTCGCTTGATGTAAGTCTTGAAAATTCTAGACGTGAACAAAAGGCCCAAGTATGACCAGTCCTGCAATACCACTGCCCTTGTCAGCCAAAAAGCTTGGGAGACTTGACCTCCAGGTGTTTAAAACCCAGCTTTCTCTTCAGGAATTGCAAAGCACAGCTTAATTCAGATGGCTCAGCACTGCTGTCAGCAGAATCTGAGACTTAGTAACTCAGGCCTGAGGAGGGTTTGTGAGCTCTGACAGGCTTCTCAGACCTCCTCAGCTGGTCTAGCACAGCAACCCCAAGAACATCTTCTGTATTTTAACAGCAAGATATTTAAAAACAAGGCTTCTACATCATCAGTAGTTACACATTCCCCCCATGGCAGGGGGTTTGGAAGTAGATGATTTTTAAGGTCACTTCTAACCCAGGCCAGTCTTTGATTTTGTGATATGGAAAGACACAGCTGCACCTGGCAGAACTCATTCTGTGCTTGACAATTCTTTACCTACCAGTTCAGCAGAGGTGCAGCTGGATCTACTGAGCTCATTACTTTTATAACTTGTTGCTCACATGCATCTCAAATTACAAGACAAACTGAAAACCAGAAAATTGCAAGTAAGAATGAGAATTTTTTTTCCTGTGAGTGTGGTATGGGCTCATAACAGCAGCATACACTTGGGTATGTATTCATCAACCTCAAGCACTCTGGGATTCTGTGATTTCCCGTTTCATGTTCTATTGAAAATTTATGGGATAATTTAAAGACAAGACTTTAGATAGCCTTTGCAGTAAGTAAATATATTGTCTCAAAGAGCACCTGCAAAAACACAGTCTTTGAATTCTTATCCTTGTTTGATGTTTTAAAATTGATAGACCTCAGCTCTTGACTGAGTCATACTCTGTCCAAGAGTGGCTTTGCAACATGAACTGTAGACAAAGACACCTGGGGGACACACAGAGTGCATCTACATCACATGGCCCTCATTGCTCTTCTCCACGTAATCATAATTTAACAATTGGCTTAAATGGTGCCTGACAACAGATACCGACCTTGACATCTGTCTCTATCAGCACGTGGCTGAACACACAGGCACACAAGTGCTTTTTAAAATAAAGCTCTAAGTTCTCCCTTTGATTTTGAAGTAAAATGTCTTCCAAGGTATTTTTAGGTGAAAACATGTGAAGAGCAAGTGAATGAAAACCAAATGTACACAGATTTTAAAAATCTTGCCTTATGAACAGAGTATAAATCTTATCATGCCAAAATTATGTACCTAACATTACACCCTCATATGCCAACTTAGTTGCACCCAAAGCAAGCCCTCTAGGGATCAGTTTACAGCCATGACGGTAAGATGGCAGTGATTATTATGATTTGCTTTGATTGATTTGAAGAAGTACAAGAGCAAACTTCGCAAATACTAAGAAGATCTCCAAACCCAAATGCCACAGCAAATGAGTCATGTCTCGTGTCAGTACAATGGCAATGGCACATACTCCTCTGGGCACTACACCAGCAAATTAAACCATCTAAAACCAGGGTGTCCAAGCACAAGTGGTTAATGTGCATGACAGAGCAGCTCATCTCAGGTGACACTCAGCTTTCACTAATGGTCTTTTTTTTGGTCTCCAGAAGGAATTGAGGAGTTTTGCTGGTCTGGTCAACTATCTGCAAAAGAACTGGTCAATTTTCCTGTCAGTCCTACTCTGAATCTGAATACACTGTGAGCATCTTGTGTGTAGTGAACCATGTAGACTGTAAAGGCTCTTTCAAACACTGACTTCTCTGCAGTGAGTAGCATTTTGCTTAAAAATGTTTGAATGAGACTGTAATTTTTTTTTTATTTACAGACAGGCAATATTTTAACCCAGTAATTTTAAGCTGAAGGCTGATACGACTGTCATACACAAATACCCAGTTTGTGTTTCTGTAATTCAATCAAGGACAACCTGCTAGGCTGTTCCCGTTTGCTTCCTTACACTGACAAAAAGAAATTCCACATCAGCACTGAGAAAGATGATGAGAACTGTGATGTATAAACTATTTAACACTTTCTCAACTTACCACTAAAATAATAACATCTAAACAAAATATTCAGATACAATGTAATGTTTCTTTATTTCTTTTTAATCCAATTTGTAAAGGTCCCTTTTTAAACAAAACAAGAACAAAAAATCAACACAATTCAGAGGGCTTATCTCATTTACCATATTCTTCCCCACTCTTCACTTATAACACAAGCAGCAACTTATAGTATTAGTGCTCATATAGTGCACTTATACGAATTTTGATTTGTGTATTAAGCATTAAATACAATGTATTTTCTGTGAGCATAGCCCAAAGAGTACACAACGTTACATTTTCAAAGCATATGTTAAAAAAAAGACAATAAATGTATATCCAAGACAGTCAAACTCAAATATTTTGACTTGGCAAATTCTATAACGAGGAACAGCAATTTTAAACTGCGTACAAAGCAGAACAGTGCCAACATGCCTCCAGTCTGTGAGCTATGGTAAAATATCAAGCACACATACAAAGGAGAGAAGCCAAAGAAACCTACCACAGAGCTAACCTGAGGCACACCCAACTGCAACCGAACAAAGGCAGCCCACTTTCCCACTCTGTAATGCAAAAAGCCCAACAACAACAAAAAGCACTTCTACGCTACAGAAAGTGAAACAGCAACTTCTTCCAAATTTGTCTCTGCATTTTTAAACAACTTGTTCGAAAAATTTAAAAGATGAACATCTAATTATACCAAACAAATGTACAAACTATAAAGTCAGAGAAGCTCCAGAAGATTGCCACTTTCAACCTTGCATAGTGAGAGCTGGCATTGATATTGCTACCATAGCTTCAGCAGAAGATACGGAAAAGAAAAATCTTCACCTCTAAGTGATGCACATACGTAACATTTTCTTCACAAAATTCAGTTAAACGTTGTTTTAATAAAAGGGAAAACAGCTCTAAAAAGGGAAAGATAGTGTTCACAAGCTTAGAAAAAAAAATACAAAACCAGAACATTCCATAATAAAAAAATGAAAACAATAAACATTCCATCATGACAGCACCTATTTTATCACTAAATAAGCCCCATACATGCAACAAACTACAACTATTGTATAAGGCCGTCAAATTAAAAGTCTACTTTTCATATAAACAAAGTGTAAAAATAGCAACAAGTTGCAATCTTCAAATTTAATGCTATGTGAGGATTCTGTCCCCCCAGTTTCATTTGGTAGCAATTTCAATATGCATTTGATATAAATGTCATTCATCTAGGAACCGTGGTACAAATACATTGTGCCTAGGACAGTATTGTCATATCTCTGTTCGACCTTGACAGAATTGGAATGCTCAAGAACACTACTGAGTTCGGGGATGCTTTCAGCAGTATCCCCAAAACCATGATAGTGTCCATAGTGCAAAGTGTCTCCAGGGTCTTCCACCCATGAGGGCCGGTTAGAAACACAGCTACTCGGGCTTCCATTCAGGTGCAGAGATCCACACATATCAGTGGAATTGCTCATGGCTTTTTCCGGTTCCTCGGTGCCATTACTGGTGTGAACTCGATGCCTGCTGGGAGAAGTTACTCCAGGAATTATTCCATTAGGTGTTAATGCTAAGCACTCCTCACGCCTGGCATCCATCCCACTGAGCTGTTGTGCGGCGGTGAAATCCAAATGTCCATTGATGGCACATCCATTTGTCAGTGCATTCAATATGGAGCTACTGCTATTCATATCTGCATCAAGAAATACACCTGTCACCAACAATTAAGAATAAATTGAAATACAATTCTCCACTATACTTCACTTACTTAAAAATGTTTCCATACACAGCTTTGAAAATAAATCTATCCTTTCTTTATAACAATGTAGGTAGTCCCAAGTAAGGAGATCTGACCAGTAAGTTTGTGGCACGGATTCTTATGTTGAAAATGCAACTATCTAGCCACATTTGCTTTGAAAATACACCTACATTAATCTTTGCAAAGACAATGTGAACTTCTCAGATTTTTTTTTTCATTTAACTGTATGAAATAAGTGCAGCAGACAACATTCTGGGCAGTGTTTTCAAGGGTGGAATAGTAGGCATCTTTCCACCTTAACTCTAATGCCCTCTTGGGATGGAAGATTACGTACATACAAGAATGGAGTATCTGTGAGAGGGTGAAGGGTTGATATTTTTCATTTTTCAGCTGTAATTTAACTGTGGCTTTTTCTTTTTTCTTTTTAGTTGTAACTCTTACAGTACAGAATGCACTGAAGTAAGTCAAATAAAAAAATGTTACGTTGGGGTGCTAATATAAAATGTTTCCAAGTTCCTTTATTCACAAAGTACTTCAATGTACCTAGCAGCTTGCTAGATAACGTACTGAGCAGGTTTGTACTTAATGCTCCGTTTATAATGGCATGTGTACAATCCACATGCAAAATGCCATACAATAGCAACAGCAGAGTGCACAGAAGACTAAAAAATATTATTAGTAGGAAACAAAATTCTAAAAATGTGCATGCAAAAATCACTGACAACTGTTTTGAAAAAAATTTCCCACTTGAAGTTAGTAATTAGTACAATAGGTTTTGTTTCTATGAACAGATTTCATCAGTCTGTCTGAAATGCATGTTTTTGCAGTGGTACTCAAAAGTACTAGCACAAAAAATGCATGATATATTCTACCTTAAAAATATAAATTATGTCTATATTGGTAAAGATGAGCAAGGCAAACATAGCAACTACAGAGCTATGTGGTGACATTTGAAGATTTTACATTCTGTGATTATCCTTGGATACATGCACATATGTTTATGTCTCCATGAACACATAAACCCATGTGCAAAACAGGATTGCATTTACTGCGTGTATGCAAATTAATTCAGTTAATTTAGACTGTTGGCAACTTCCCATATTTGTAAAACACTGGGTTCCCATTTAAGTGACACATAATGAGTACCACTGTCTGACAAGGAAAAATCTGGAGTTTTGGTTCTCTCTCATCTTTTGCATGTCTATTATTTGAAGTACGAATTACAACACTGATACTTCACAGACACCAATATGTAACACAAGAAATGTGTCCAATTTGTAACTTCCTGGATGTACTAACTGGAGTTTCCTGTTTAGTCCCTACATCAGTTAAAATACCAAATCAGCCGAACTCACTAACCATGAATTCTCATTAAAAGTGGAATAAAACCCCCACAAACCCATCAAGACATCAAAGTTAATACTTCAGTGATGAAAACGCACAGAAGGAGTTTCATATAGTGTTTATTAACTGAAAAGTGCAAAAATTTAACTGTTTAAAAATAAACCATTATAGACTGGTTTTGCCAAATCAAATTTAATAAATATGGCATTTCTATTAGTTAATATGGAAAAGTAGGTAATGAAGAGTTCTAGTGATAATTATAGAATGTTATCATTGGTTAAAAATGAGCACCTGTAGTAATAGAGTATATTTATGAAAGTAAGTAATTTTTCCATAAATAAGAACACTTAGTAATTATCACTGGAAAATATCGTAGTCTACTTTTAAAGTAGTGATTATATATATGTATATATATTTATTCCTAATATATTAAAATATCAATTATCATTCCCTTTGTTGAACTGCATCTGTAGTACAAAGCATAAACTTATTTCTGGCAGAAAAAATTGATAAAGAGGAAATCAATTCCTGAATGTAATAATGCACTATTGTAGTAACTCCATGTCTTAACCTACAAAGTGCAAAAAAAGCTGACCCAGGACAGTTTTAATCAAACTCTATACACATCCTGGGGTTACCAAAAGCATCTTGATTAAGCTTCCCTTAAAAAATCTAGAGCATTAATATTGACCAATCCTAGTAACATCTTGACTGTTTCATGATGATTGGTACAAAACACACGGTACACTAGTTCCAAATAGTAGATTAAAACTGTGATGTCAGGTCTCCTATTTACATAAAAAAAAACCCATAGCAGGATTCTGCACTTATGTCATTGTGTCTGAACAAATTCTGAACACAAAGTGTATGTCTAGACTATTCTCTATAGGATTAATTGTACTATTTTGAATATAGTTTTGTCACAATATGTCATTTTCAAAGCTAGGATATATTTCCCTATCTAGTCTTCTTACTATCTACTCAATCAAAATTAAACAAATAAATTAACTTATTTCCTTCAACCCAAAATTACAGCAACTAGAAGCAAGGCACAATGTAATACAAGCCTCAGGTTAGAAGTGAAACAGCCATCGTGGACTTCTGTTTACCTGAAATATTAAGAAATTACTAATAAACCTTCTCTTTCACCATTACAATACATTGCATGAAACAGCTAATTTTTGATACCACTAAACCCCCAATATAATGGGTATTACAGCAATACAATAGTTTTCAAGACTCCAGACAACAATGTGCAAAAATAAAGGACTAAGTTTTATACTTAAATTAAAAATAGAACGCATATTGATTCTTGCAACGACAAGGAGTTTGCATTGCAGAAACAGTGTATATTTCAATTTCTTTTGGTCCAACAGAAGTACTCTCCTGTTGTTTGGTGTCTTCAACCATTTGAATGTTGTTGTAGTTAACAGGAAACTGTCCACTCCCACCTGATACAACAGCAAACTCTCTATCAACGTGCATATTGTCGGCATCGTCCTCAGCTCCTCCATTCAGCATTGGTATTAAGCCATCAAAGCTGTAAGCTGACAAAAAAAGCCATGTTTAGCCATTAGTCCACACTTGAAAACTCAGCTAACAAAAAGATAAATACTTTGATTATTAAAGTAAAACAGAGAATTACCAGGGTATCTATTAGATTTGGCACCTACCTATTGAAGTTACTAGTCTGACATATAAATAGGTTGAATGAAGAGAAATTTAAGCTAGTCATATTTAGGCTTTATAGGAGATGCACCCAACTCACATTTGTCTACTGTCAGTTTAGACTGCTCCCTTTTTTACTCCCAAGGGCTGGGTTCCAGTAACCCACCCTTACCCACACCAGACTGCTCCAGGGATCTACTCAAGAGCTGAACAAGCAGAACTGTGTTCTGAGAGAAGCTGCCAAGTGGTTAGACTGCTGGGGGGAATGCTTTAACAAGCAAGATGGGCTTGACTTCATTGCTTCTTGTACCTACCCAGATCACTGCTCCAGTACTATCCCAGCAGGCCCTGCCCTGGTCTCACACTGACATTAACACACTTTTCTACACACACTGCACGCACTCTTGTGTCATAAATGCCTGCTTTGGCAGACTGCAATTCAGCTCCCATTACCTTGGGCATAGCCAAAATATTCATAAACTACTGATTTTCAAAGAACCTTTGTAGGGTTACACCATGGGTGTTATAGAAAAGCAGGCCTAGAATAGGCCTTTTCCCTAGGCCAGGAGGTGACCATGGAAACACATCCAGGTCACCTGAGATGGACTGGGGAAAAGTATTATGGGTTTGTGGCCTTCTTGGGCAATTGTATGAGAATATTGTAGTTTGTGACCTTATAAGGCATTGTTTACCTATTACCATAATAGATAACATCTAGGCAATACTCCAGGTGATTGGGGGACACTCTGAGACGCATCTTTCCTGTTTATATGAAGTTATGTCCTGTTTGTGTACTGATATTTAAAGAGTTTTCACTGCACAATAAAGGTTTTTGTACTTCTCCATCTTGTGTGGTCCATGCCCTTGCATGAATACTGCAACCTTAAGCCCTGAAATGTTCCAGGACCAAAGAGGTAATTGAGGGCTTAAATAACGTCAGGGCCATTGGATCAGCAGGCTATAAATTACCCTAAACCAGGAAGGGAAAGACTTCTTTCTTCAGTTACCTAGAGGAATATGTAAGTGCAATTTCATGTTGGTCAATTCCAGGGTGCAATTTCAGGAATGCCTTCCATCACACCTCACACAGAACAACCAAAGCATCTGTGCTGAGGCCCATGACACTGAGACACTGGTTTTATGCAGCACACACATCACAGAGCACAAGGCAACCTGCTGAGGGCTGGACTAGAGGGGCCAGGATTAGGACTGACATGAACACAGCTGTGTGATCAGCTGGCCAGTGTGTATCATCATCATCATCATCTTCAAACCTGTGAGCCACCCTCTGCTGATTTGCCCAGGAAGCAGGATGAAATTTCTGGAATTGATTTCAGAAAAATGGACATAAATCCAGATTATGTTTCTAAATCAAAATTAAAAACTACCTGGCATATATTCTGAAAGAGGTCACCAATTTACTTCTGTTAATTACACGAGTAATTAATTTCTATCACAGTGTATCATGTATCAGCGTTGCCTAATTTTGAGGTTTAAGGCCTTTTTAACATTATGCACCTGTTAGCAGACATACCTGTGTGCATATAAACAATTACAAGCAACGCCCATCCACTGCCCAGTTCAGTTATTCCAGGGCAAAGCACACCTTAAGCATTTATCTTCTCTCAGCTCTAGTGCTTACAGATTCTTGTAAGGGACATATGTTGTTGCAGCAAGTAGTTTCAAAGCAGTGATTGCTCTGATTTGGGGTACGGCCATCAAAACCTGACTCTTCCCTGCAAATACAGGTCTCTCTGAACATCTGGAATCTCCTGTGCAAATAGTCTTTAAAGGACAACAGACCAGTGCGGTTTTAGTAAGGGTTTAAATTTAACACAAAATTGGGTTTTTTCTGTAAAAAGGCCGACTAAGCACAAAGATGTACTAATAACTCATTACTCAGCTCTGTTGTTTACCAAAACGCCTCAGGAACAGTGACTCATTCTCAGTGCAAGAGACTTTTTACATCGATGCAATAGTTATTACTGATGCTGATGTCTTTGAGGGCAAACCTGTCAGATTAGAAACTGCAGTTTCCACAGCTGGGATGCATCTCTTAGTTACTTCAAAAACCTTCAAGCAAAAGCAGCAAAGCTTTTGCATTTGTTTGTGAAGGTCTTAAAAAGTCATACAGTTAACAATTTCAAAAATTACCTACTCCAATTGCTTTTCCAGTTTCTGTAATTGCTCAGGAGCACTCGTTCACTTCAAGCACTGTTTATTTGCTCAGTCCAACTTAGGTACTGGGCCAACTCTGTACGGTCAAAGGTAGAGCAGATACTGCTACTCCATGGCAAACAGGAATACCTGCTGCTAGCCCAGTGCCACTCCCCCAGATTGAGGGGAAATGCTGCCTATTGACTAGCTTGGAGCATATTCTGAAATGGAAAGAGACAGCTGCTTAGGAACACTCAAGATGGAGCAGCTCTTCAAAATGCAAGATAAGTTAACCTCACTTCAAGCAGCGCCTCCTCCTAGCAGATCAATGGGCTGAAAACATCTTTCTGTGGTTGTTACGGGCACTTGTATACTGGGCAAGTTTTCTTATGTAGCTACTTAGGAAATAATTATTCCTTAAGTCTTGTATTTAATTGCACAGGGACACTTCTCCATAATGAAATTTATCATTTAGACCAGGTACAGGAAACAACATATCCTGTTTATGATTGGCAATGGAGTACCCAGTTAAGGTCTCTGATCCTGGTATAGGTGAAGTGGTGTCTGGATAGCAAGAACAAATAGTTTGAACAAATAGTAGTGTTGATATTGATGTGATTTATGTTGCCTATGTCCAATTTAGAAACATGGTTTAGGTCTCAATTCCCCCGTGCTATCTGGAATTAAGCACCGTTTAAGCTCATTCTGTTTGGCTCACTAAAACATCAACTTTAACTGAAAAAAGTGTCTTCAATGAAGACCTTTATAAAGTCCCTTTCCTGAGACTAAAGCATCCTTTAGCATCATTGGGAAAAGGGAGGTTTGAGTGCAGAATTACTCCCTTGTTTTTAGTATGAATTTAGTGCAATGACCAATAGAAAGGAAGAAGATAATTCTCCTTAATCATATTACTCAAGGTGTTTCTAAAAAAAGATTTCTACACAGAGCTACCAAAAAGTATCTTTAGGTTGTACTATTCCATCATTGCTGGCAAAGCAGCAATATCCTCAACACACAAGGCTGGACAGGAAACTCTTACACCCTTCTGTAAGACAGCAGTTTCCCTTGGAAAACAATCCTGGAAACTTCAAGGTATATTAACTTAAAGACATAACCCCTCTCGACTTGAGAAACCCTGCAATTTCTTCCATCCACCTTATATACAAGTTTCTGAACTGTGAATTAATCCCTGGACAGAAAATTACCACCAGAATATCCGGGCATCTCTGTGAATCAATGGAATGTTACTTGGCTCTCCCGAAGCTGAAGAAACTGAGGAAAGAGTAGAAGCTAATTTCAGCTCCTACTCCTCTGCATAATTATTCTCGGTATCATGCAGCTTTAGCACTCCGCGGAAACAGTAATTTCTGAACATGCCAAGATGATGATAGGGAGAACTGGGATCTTGCAGCATGGAATAATTGTATTAATCTGCTTCTTGTATTAATATGTAATTTTGATACGCGAGTTTGTCAAGAATACTCAACATCCACTCCAAAAGACTTGAAAATATTTATTTTCTTTTCTCAGCAACAGAACCCATCCCTTTTACCTCTGGGGTCTCACCTTCTGTTCTAGCCTTCTTTACTCCAGCAGACTCCGAATCTTCAAAGGTTCTCTTTCGACTTGTCCCACTACTGAATGGATTGGGACCTGCATTCTGATGAACCCCATTTAAGGTGCCATTGCTATAGAAACGATTCAGGTGACAGTTCTGGAGGTTCAAGAGAAACTGGGCACATTCTTGGAAGCCCTGGGTATGTGCAAGGTCTGCTGCTGTCAGGCCACTGGCATTTCTCAAGCTGTACAATACAAAGAAACTGGATTACACTCATTCGTCAGGCTAGCTGGCTGCTGCTGCTGCCCTTACTGACTATCTATCTGCTGGTGATGAGAGAAAACATACACTTAGCAAATTTTCCATTAAGAAATTAGTTATCAATCTTAGTTTTATAACTAATTTAACTTTTTGCACATATATCTCACTTCTAAGCAAAATTTGGGAGACAATACACTTTTAAATAAAATCAATATACTATGTGCCTTAAACCATCTTCCTATTTAAACTTCTCAAAATGCTTTATTCTAAAATAGTCTGAAGTAGCTGATCTTTACATAAACTTCAGACTAATTTAAGTGTTGAATTTAACCATCTTCTGCAGTTTATTCTGCAATCTATTGCTTTAACTTGAGGCAAAAGATCAAATATTCAAAACAAACTTAACATGACTTGGCAATTGTCCATGGCATTCTGGTTTCTAAGGTAACAACAACATCACTATTTTTCCTAACAACAAAATATATACATATATAGTAAAAGATAGATAGAGAAAGATGCTATACTTAGTTATGCTTTGCTTATACTTTTGTTTGAAGTTTGTTTCTCATTTCAAAGTGTGTGACATCATAAGTACTGGGACTTGCTTTGGTAATTTCTACCAAGACTTTTCAGTGCACAAGAGAATGGCACTAGATTTTGCATGTTCTAGGGCATCAAGGAGGTTAGGAATGAAATCAGGGAGGACATGTAGAGATATAGAGGTTTAATTTGAAAAAGTGCTGTATCACATGCATTTACACAAACACACAGAATGTCTTGTACTTAGCAATTTAGGCTAACTTCATCGGGAAGGGCATAAAAGTGGAGACAAGGCCAGGAATGAGAAAACTAGATGGTGATGCAAAAGATGCCAATTAATCTTTCCTAATGTTTTTCCAGGCAGACGTAACTAGTCAGAAGAATGGAATTTTTGTTTCTTGGCTTGTCATTTAGACAAGTCCATTACTTAAAAATCCAGAGAATAAGAATTCAGAAGATTAACAGACTTGATTCTCTTTAAACTCCAGCTCATGAGAAGAAATCAAAGAACAAAGCCCAGATCTGCTTCCTAGATCACTGTAACTTATTTGCTATAAGAAAACCTTTAGAAACTATTACAGCAAGACTATTTCCATAAATGCCTAAGTCAAAATATCACAGAATCACAAACCCATAACCCAAACAAGAGTTAATGTCATTCAATACTACACTACTCTGTCATTATTTACTTGTACTATTAGTGAAAATCCACAGAACTGCGGTCAAGTGTGCTCAAGAAAGTATGACTTCAGAATACTGAAAAACCTAGTTAGTCAAGAGAAATGAAACTTTGAGGTGGAGGTATGAGTTTTGAACAACTACAGGAGAGCTGCAAAGTGAAAAATCTGTTCTGTGCATCTAGTGCAGGCAGTATATAAACGGGATTAATATGAACAAAGGATAATTAAAGCTACCATCAGGAGAAAGTTTTAGAGTATAAAGGTTGCTGAATCTTGAGAGGGGTCTCTTCCCCTCATTTTAAGAGTTGCCTATGATATCAGAAATTCTACTGTCAATCCTTTCCCCTGCTGAACTAGATGACCTATTGAAACTGCTGCTAAGCAACACTTGAAATTCCTTTAGTAATTCTGATTTACTTGTGCAGCATAAGGATGTAGAACAATGAAACTACAGCTTATGAAGCAGAAATTTTAACAGGTATGTTCTGTTCAAAAAGCAAAGCTCAATTCTCCAATACCTTTTTTAAATTTGTGAGCCCCAAAAGAACAGTAAAAGAAATCTAAGCAAGAGCAAAATAAATAAAGCTACACAAAGAGAAAAATGACAAAACCAATATGGAATTGAATGGCCACCTAATTTAATAGAAGTTCAAGGAGTCAGTAATTCTATTACTTAGAAAATACTACTGAACACTAACTCTGCTATTAAAAATTGACTGTAAGAGACTACAGTTAAGTCACCATTTTCCAAAGGACTGTCAGTATTAGATGTCAGAGGCATTTTGAGATTTATAAACTAAGATCGAAGTGTGTAAAGCTACATGACCAAACTCTGGAAAGAAAAATTAAACTTCCCAGAAACAAAGTAAGTGTTAGAATTTGCAAAATTTTAAAAAGTAATGATCTTTGATATTTAAAGATCTGTCCCATTCCTACCTCTCCCTGAACAAATTACTCTTAACAGGTAGACAAAGATGTGCTTATTTTACAGAAATATTCTGCAAGCACTGCATAGGTTTTCAAGGGACTCCTATTGCATATAACATTCTTGCTTCTGAGAGTTTAGAAACACCTCTCTTAAAGGTGTGAACCTGAATTTAGCCTATCAAGTCAGTAATGAAAAGAAATAAAAAGTTCAATTAAATAAAAGATTATTGGCTCCAGATGACTCTAGGAACTGTTTGAACAAATGCTATGGAAGATAACACAGGTCTCTCTGATCACTTACAGTGGGAACACTAATTTGAGTACCTTTTCTATATCCAGTTGTCAGTGTCCATGATTTTAATCAAAGCCCGATTATTCCTGGACTTTCATATACTTTCAAATATCTGTTAAAACTGGGTTGCATTCCAATAGTAACACAAAGGAGAAAAGAAAAAGCTGACAAATTTTGCAGAAACCTTCCATCACTTTCTCAAAAACAGGCTAGAAAGATAAAAAAGACCTACTTCTTTAGCTGATTTCTCTAGCTTTCTCTGGAAGGAAAAAAATCTGTCAGTGGGAACACAAAAGGCAGCAAGAGCTAGCTATACTATATTAGTCTATCATAACAAAGTGCAAGTAATCAAAAAAATTACTAATGTAAACAGGAACAAAAGAGAGAAGAAAATGCTCTTAACAGATACCAGAGTTTCACCAGACTGGAATAGTTTATGTATTTTCAAAATTTAGAAATATTGTCATTACTGTAAGGATTCTGAATCTGTAACAGAAAAACAGTGTAATACAGTCCTTCCAGAAACCCTGGAGTATTGAATGAGTTAAGAATCTAGGATATCTACTAGACCATGCTTTAAAAAGTGTTAATCTGAACTTGGAGTGGAACCACCCTGTTACAGCTGTAATTACAAGGAACTGGGAACACATCTAATAATAATCTGCAGTGTATGGTCTACCTCAAATGCTGCCAATGTCTGACAGTGAAGTGGCTGCCTCAGCTTATCCCAGGAGCTAAGAATTTAAGTGTCATTACAGTAGACAGACTAGATTATACAGATGAAAATAGAAATGGTTCACTGTGTCCCAACCATACATAAGAAGAGTTCAACCTTCTATGTGCAATCCCTGTGTCAGCCCTTGGTTATGAACTGCAAGTATATATAAACTGACTATCAAGTGAAAAGGAGGAATAGTGTGTGATTCATTTGGCTACGAAGTGTAGTAGCCATGTGACATGGAATGCATAGTTGAAAAAATGAAAGAAAGATCAACAGGCAGAAAACTCAGAGATAATCACTATATTCAAGTAAATTTACAGATATTTCAGTTATTAAGTGTGCCTTGAAAGGTACTTCCATTTATCGTAGCTGCTGACAAAAAAAAGGATTGGTAGAAGATATTATAACTTCAATTTAAAGTAACTTCAAGACCTGGGCTGTGAAAGAAGGACATAGGAAAAAAAAAAGTAAACCAGTAGACAACATGGACAGAACTACCTCAACATCATGTGTCTTGGAAAAAATCTTCTTTTCCACTTATCCTCCACTTTTTTTAGTAAACTAAAAATCCCTTTGGTACCAGCTTTGATCTTGTATCCTAAACACCTTGAAATAGTGGAAGCCCCAAAGAAGCTCAGAACACACTGATATTAGATCTTCAAGCCAACTGCCCTTTTGCTACTGCTTATGATACAGCAAATAGGAGAGCTCTATTTCTGCAACTGCCTTAGTCAGAACTAAAATATGAGTACAGAAATTTCTAGCAGGTTTGACGCTTTGTTTTTTAGGTGTTTTTGTTGTTGGCTTTTTAAAAAAACTTCTTGTTTTGTGACAGAGATGCCAACCTTAAGAACAAACGTACTTTTCAAATTTTGTCTCTAGACTAGGCTTCTAGCTGAAACAAGAGAAATAGGATGTTACAAACACTGCATTTTTCAAATTAATTCCTTATGAAGGAAGAAGCCAGCAGCAAGGAAGGTGTGGAAGGATGGAACAAAGACATAAAAAAGAAAATCAGAAAAAGCCATGAAAAGTGATGTGTTTTATGTTTAGTCAGCCTTTATTAAACCGTACTCATTGACTTGGTACAGAATTTTCTAAAGGCTGGCCTAGTTACTATCAAATCAGACAGCAGTGCTCCAAAAACTTAATTCCTTTTCTCTCCAGCAAAAAAGTCAAAAACTAAAGACAACTTCAAAGGTCAGTCCAGCTACAGGAACAGGTGGAAAAACTGAAGAAAGGACACTGAAAACAAAAACTCTGAAAATATCATTCCTTTTTTGACACCTGCTCCAGACAGGAACATACATAAAAGCATGAACTGACAAACAGGACAAAAATTCCTTACTTAACATTGCCCAGGGCTAAAGGCAGCCGTCAGAAAGTCAATTCACTCCATGTTTAGAAAACACATACCTTGCATCCTTTCCAAGGCAATTCATGAATTTGAAAAATGACTGAGTCCTGTTCAGGTTTTTTCACTCCACAGCATTTTTTTGCTATATGGTTTATTCACTGTTTCCATGTAATTCTTATTACTAGAAATGAATTAAAATCATTAACCATGGTATTATTTACCCTCAGCCTTCTTGTAGGCTAAAATCCAGGAGCTGGGAATAAACACATCTTGTTTTCTTCACAGTACAGAAGTATAAGATGCCAACTCCAACGCAAAAGAAGAAAGCCAAAGGTAAGGAAGGATACATTTTTATAGTGTAAGTTATTCTAAATAGAAAAAAATCCATGAGAAAAGCTGTAGAAAGTCTCAATATGGATGAGTACATGATCTTGAAGTTTCTTGACACGACACTTGCATTGCTGTGTAGTGACAGGTGTTTTACAAATAAACTCAAAATGCACACTGATACATTGAGTTAATGCTCTGATTTTTGCATATGTATTTATTCACAGACCTACAGTGCTTAAAACAACACCCTTATGTTTTTCTTCTTCCATCAAGTGATGTCCACAGGCAGTCTTCAAAACTGACTGATCTTGGCATGAAGATTAGTTTTTTTAGTATCCTTTTTTTCTCCCTCTGGTTGACACAATCTGAACTCCCATTCTAAATGCCCAGTTCATCTAAGAGTCCTGGTATCCAATTAAAGCAGCTATAAAGAGGGTACTGATGAAGCATGAGTTTAGGTATTTCCTTCTTCTGAAATGCTTTTTTCAAAAATATTGGTTGTGAGTGTAATCAATTGTTGCTCAAAACCAAGAGACAAGTGTGTTTATCTGGCCAAACAGGATTGTTGTAAAGAAACACAAAGTTAACTTGCAGTTTAGCTTTATTTAGGAGGAAATTTTTATTATTTCAATCTAACGTAAGAAGTTTACTAAAGGAAGGAAAAATTTGAGGCAAGCTTTTAAAAAAATATTTGAGATGCTTCCACTATGGCTAAACCATAGAAAGTAAAAAAAAAAAAAAAAAACCCCAAAAAAACACCACCACCAAAAAAAACCAAAACAAATCAACTCAAAATTTAAAATTGTATAAATATGACTTTGTGCAAGGAAGATTTACTTCAGTGTAACTTACAAAATTTACTCTTCAAAAGATCTGTAGAAAGAAAAGACTTGTGCTTCTCACATCGAATTATAAATGCTACAGAATTTACTTCAGAAAAATTGCTTCTAAGTTGCTTTAGTTTTTTATTTTTTATATTCACTGGTGGAAAAAAAAGCAAGTAGATTTCGATGTCTTTTTAACATAGGCATACCTTAGAAATATACTGTCTTTAACTTATAATGTCACATACCTTGAAAAACAGAACAAACATTTGCTACAAGAAGTCAACAATAAATCTTTTTGAAAATCATATGTAAAAAAAAAATCTCCTAAATGTTTAATTTGAAATAGTGATTACAGCACCTACAGCTTACTGTGTTTTTGTTAATGCCATGCGACAATCTAAGAAAATAAACCACAGTTTTCGTATATCAATGTAATAGCTGTTAAAAATTACTGATCTCAACTTATCTATTGTTAGTTTACAAATAAAAATGTAGATAATTGTAAATTAGGGTAAGCAAAGCATGCAAATCTATAGATTCTATATCTGAATTCCTAGATTAGCATTAAAACCAATCACCGCAACAAATACCTCAACAGTATGCCTTGTGTGCAGAAAGGAAGCGATACTGAACATTCAATGCCACAACTGTAAGGTTTTCGGAGAAGCACCTGTGGCAGTTTCAGCAGTTTCTATATGGAATGCTCCCCCTTTCTAGGATTACTTGAAAAAATCAAGTCAATTCGAATTACGTAGCTGTAAAACATTGACATGTGTAGTTTTTACAGTTTCAGAATCTTCTGTTTGATTTAAACGGGCAATGGTGCATAAACAGGAAACTTATATCATAAGGGATCACATATTTGCAGGCAACATTAAGATTAAAAGTACATTAACATACATAAAGTGCTGTAGCACATTATTCAATATGTAAGCCATTATCATGTGACCACCTTAACAACAAGATATTAAGCTTTTTATGCCTTTAAAGCATTATAACTTTCATCCTGAAACCAATTTTTCAGTTCTTCACTGAAATTTATATAGAATGGATTAAAGTTACCGGTCAACTTATGGCTTCAATTACTTTAAATTTAGTAGGCTGTATCTCAAAAGAATTAGTAGCTATTCCTATACAAAAATTAGCAGATACAAGGATTAAAACAAAACAAAAGAAGAAAGAGAAAAAAAGATCAGAACACTAAAACGCCCACAGTGAGAAAAATCGTTTCCTATATAAACAATAGTATACTAGTCTAAAATTTCTAAAGCAAAATTTTAAAATACTAAACTTTAAGTGTTTTAACCCTTTGGTGTCCAAATACAGAAGTTATAAAATTGTTTCAAACTTCTTTTCCAGATACCAAGAGAAAAATAATCTTAACTAAACAGATGTGCGTCACTGCTGGGGACAGCTAAACAAATTCATGCTAGAATTACATACTGGGCATCTACAAAAGCACAAGTTGGTGCCAAGTTTTTATTTCACAACAAAGCATTTGGCAGCTGAAATTACTTTACACTTTTAAAACCAGTAGTAGAATTCCTGTGAACATCATCCAAAATCATAACAAGAGGAATATACTGGACAGAAGGACTCTGCTTTGTGAAGCCACTTTTTCCACATAAAAATCAAGGTCCACTATGAATTATGCAGCTATAATTAGCTCCTAAACACTTCAACTCCTGACTGATCAAACATTGGCAGAAGAAAGAATTCATTAACCATGGTAGGCAATGTCGCAATTAGCACAAACATCATCATCAGGATTTTTTGTTGTATCTGTATTCCTGTTTATATGCTTTACTAAAGACTTCAAACAGAGTATTTCATTTTCAGTACCTTTTGTACAAAATATTCACATTTCCAATAAACTTTTCCCTGAACAATATAGGCCTGACTTGGCCTGGTACCAGCAACAATATTCTAAAATTTGCATTTCATTATTTAAGAAGTGATGCCTAAAAACAATTCACAAAGGGAAGGTATGAAAGACTATGGTAACTCCTGAAACTAGAGTCCAATTGCAATACAGCATAACAGAAAAGACCTTTCCTACTAAAATGGAAGTATTTCCCAGATCACTAGTGAAATTAAATTCCAAATAAGCATCTTTATAGTACTGCAGCCACTTTAAATACAAAGGTAATGTAAGAGTTACTTAGCCAACCTTATGACAATGACAGCTATCAATGCTGTTGCTCTCATGTTTCCAGAAACAGAGCAAGAACTGCAAATAATGTTGATAATAATGAAGAAAGTGTAATGGAAAAGTATTCAGGGGACAGGTTCAGTGCAAACTCTGACTTGAAAAGATAAAACAACCTTGCAACACAGATTGCTACCAAGATGACTCTAGTAGCAAATAAAAGTACATTATTTCTCCTCAACATAGCAACTGAAACTCAAAGACAGCTCAGGATTAGAGAAATGAAGGAAGCAAGCTTCTCTCGAATGTGTCAAACTTGAAAAGAAGTTGAAGCTATTCAGTACAAAAAACATGGACAGTGGAAGTTTGGAAATAAAACTGAAGTAAAGAGGTCGATTCATTTTAAGGTATTTTTGTGCCAAAAGCAGGGAAAAAAATCAAGTATGAAAGGATTATAGATATAAGATGGTTTCATTATTTTCCCGTAATACTCATGGAGAGGGATACTATCAAACGACACAATTTTTGTTTGCTGTCAAAAATAACTTGATGTGTTTACTCAAGCAGACAGAAAGTCTTATGGATTAAGGAACTGCTGAAGTGCATAAAACCAGTTTAAATGAGCTTCACGAAAGTTTTTCTAACTTAGATTTTTCTCCCTTTATAAGAAAATTTATCTATCACATACTAGCCCAATCAAGCAAAACAGAATGAAGCTGAAGAGTAATATTTTCCCTAAGTCATAATTACCTAAACTCTTCCATGGTTTGTTAAGCCTCCATGCCATGAGATATATCTTGTAACCAGTAGTGCATGACACACATTAGAAAACTTTTCTGACCAACCTGAACATGTTCTGGGCCATGCCACAAACTACCTGGGTTTTTCTGTCCAGAGGCTACTAGGTACTAGTTGGTCTATGAACAATTTTACTGAAAAGACACAAACCAGATCAGCAAACAAAACCCAAATCAACACAGCAGGCTAGAACAGACGATGCAATAAACGATCCTCTCATGTATCTAGTCAAAAACTACTGCCTGATCAAGAACAGCACCCCTACATATCACCACCACTGACATCTGGACTAACCATCAGAACTAAGACTATTACATTTGGAATATAATTGTTTCTTTCACTGTATATATGATATATATGTTTCTTTACATATATATATATATTAATATACACACACAAATATACACTATAGCTATATCTATAAATATATATGTTTCCTTCACTACATATACTCTAGCCAAGCTCTACTTCATAACACTTATTTCTCCACTTGACTTAACGGGACCCATGTTTCTGTTGCCAGAATGGCAACAGAATAGCATATTAAGGGAAACTGCCCACATTAATGTGACCATTAGCACAATATCTTATGTGAAGGCAGATCAATCCCAGTAAAGGCCCCAATTGTTCCTGTCAGAAATCTGAGCTGTCTGCATACAAAACCTTAGCAACACTTTCATATTCTTTACCAAGCTCTCTTGGACTGAAGAGAAGTCAAGAAACCAGTGCTGTAAGACCTCTCACTAATGAATAAGCTAACCTACCAAGCTCACATGTATCTAGTGAGCTTCCTCTTCATGTTCCAGAAAGGTCACAAGTATCATTGTTTAATGATGGCTTTTACTTTATTCATTAAAAGCACAACCTCTCATATTCTGCACTATTTTCCAACTGATGTCAATAATGACTGCTGTTATTCCACCCCCACTAAGAATAACCTGCATTCAAACTAAACCGGAATTCAGTGAGTGGTACAAGTTTGCCTCAGCTTCCTGCAATTATTAGGAATGTCAGTAACTCTGAAAACCACCCTTTTCCACACTGGTTTACTCTAAGACTGAGCCTCTCTCATTTTTTATCAGTTACCCATGCATATATATTCTGCTTTGGCATTTCCAAATCTTTTCTTCAGACTAAATCCAAACTGCCTTACTTCATAATCACAAGCTCCTACAAACCACCTCAAGTACTTCTACAACCATAGCAACCAAACAGGAAACCAAACATGGAAGAAATTACCAAGCTTTACTTGCAGTTTTTTTTGAAGGAGAATTAGTGTTTCACCACTGAAATGCACATGCCACTTTGAATTCACCTTTCCATAAGAATTTATATAAAATTGGAAAGGCAGAAACAATTCCAACAAATTTATCCTCTACACTGAAAAATGGTCACTTCAAGAATACTACATTGATGGGCCTTAAAATGCTTGTTACATACAATTAAACAAGAAAACAAAAACTACCATAGTTTTTTCCTTAATTATACAACAATGCCTAATAAGGCAACAACAGCAACTAATTCAGCAGTTTAACTAGTATCAGGAGGCAATCAGACAATCAGGTTTATAAAAAAGAATGTGTATGAAGTGGTCTGAGTTTGAAAAGTACCGAACAGATTACACAAGCATTAATATACTAATTAACAGATAAGAACCTCTCTGTTGAAAAAGCACCTAAATCCAAGTGATCAGTAAGATCCTGAAGCATTACTCTCAAGATGAGGTTAATTTAGTGACTGTAGGAAAGAAGGATGTAGATTCTTCTACACTGAATCTATGCTGCAATACAGCTTCTGAAGTAAAAAGATGACATAGTTGTGGCACTTCACAATTATGTGAACACCAGAAAAGGACTGCAGTTCAATATTGTAAGTTCGATAGTTAAGTTAGCTTGGCAAGAAAAGCTCACATGAAAAACCTGCAAGTAGCTCCTAAGATTTTAAGAAATCAAGAAGATATCCATTAACTAAGCCAGGAGATTTCTGAACCCTGAGACTCTTCAAGAGAACAGGCCATGTAAGCTTCCCCTCCAACTGAAAAGGAACTGAGGGTTGGCATCACAAAGGAATGGCCACATTCTGTGTTGTCAAGAAAATGGCACACCACTGCTCTTCTGTGTCTTCACTAGAGGTGACTGATTTTCAGAAAGTCAAGAAGCCTCAAAAGTACAAATGAGAAGAATAAAAGCTGAGATATCACAGGAGTGGCCACATGAAACAGAAACATATTACAAGAATTTCACAAAGGGCTAATCCAGTGGAACTAAAAAAATCACAACAGACAGATTTCTAATGTGGAGGATGGAGAGCAGTTGTGAAGAAGATATATTAATACTGCCTTTTAAACAACACAACACAGTTTGTGACACACAAGTTCGAAAAGAAGAAATAAAATTAAGTCCCTGTCAAAGAATGAGAATAAAGATCTTGCTGAAAAACTTAGTATCAGTGACAGGACATTTCTGGCACTGAATTTACACACTCAGATGACTACCAGACAGCTTTAACAAGAAAGTGGCTGAACTGTCTGCCTAAACCAGACCAACATCACAGTATGAATCTGTCATCTGGTAGAAACAGATGTACTGGTATGTTTATCCCAGCATGTCACTTCTACTCAAACCTTGAGACCAGAATATATTACACTAGAAAGGAAATTATCTCTTTGGGGGGGGGAGGAGTCTCCTAACATTCCGTCATGGTATACAACTCTATTTTATCCAAAACCTGAAGATTTCTGGCAGGCTAATAAAAACTTTTTCTACAATACTATTCAAATATCATGATCAATGAAACTCCTAAGCAAGCAAGAACTTGCATTCAACTGGATGGGTGCACATCAAGCCACACTCCATTCCACAAGTTATACCTCTGTCTATCCCAGGATAATACTGTGTTTGAAACTTCCCTCTTAGCTCTAAATCAAGACACTAAGGAATACACAACTGCTTAAGTGACAGTTCCAGATGAATTTTAATTCAGAAATAAGTGGGCACAATGCACAAGTGCACCACAGGCAAATGGACATGAAACAAGTCAGGATAATCAATATTTGCATCTGCTGCTTCTTTTTGATTCAATAGTGTCCCGTGTTTACATCTGAATTTTGTATTTTTATATATGCTGTGATACAATCTATATAACTACATTAATACACAGCATTTACATAACAGTGCAAAAGAGCAAAACAAAACATGGCACCAAGAAGGCTTTTCCTCCATAAAGAGCTGTGGACACTTGTCTGTTACTATGATAAATAACACACAATTAACCATACATAAATTGCATCAATATGCCTTTTAGTGAAAATCCAGCAGTAATTATGGATACTTTAAAAGGTACTATCCACATTAAAAAGTCAGTTACACAGCAAACCTTTTCACTCATATGAGGACATTGTGACCACCTGCTTCCCCCTCTTCAAGGGTCCATGAATACCATAGTTAGTGGAGCAACCATTTTTATGGCTGTAGGACATACTGTGCACAGAATATGCTTCAGCTAAAATGAGAAGGTAAATACCACAAAAAAATCAAAATATTTTCACTGGGGTACAGTTATTATTTTTTAATATTATTAAAAATTTACACAGGAATAGAGACCCAAATTCTCTCTCATCAATTAGGAAAACAATGCAACAGCTTAATGAGATTTATAGACTGCAACATATTGTCTTTCTCTGTAAAAGCAATACACTAACAAGCCTGAAATATAGCAAGCTAGAAAAATTCAAGTAAGGCTATTTTATTAAAACTAAAATGCTTTTATCCTTAACTTAACTATTATCAATATTCTTTGTCTTCCAATATAACCAAAGATGGGAATAAAGTACAAACGTGGTAATCACTGATAACAAGATTATACTAGTCCAAGTTCATTTTAACAGCAGTCTCTCAATAAACACTCATTAACAAAAAAAAAATACGTTTCTTGCAATATTATATTACTGGTTACTAGTGTTTGTGTAATAATGAAAGCTTAGCATCCCTGTTCTACTTGCTATACAAAACTAGGGATGATGCCATTCTAGATGTGTATTATAAAAATCATGTAAAAGTAGTATATTTGATTATTTGCAGTCACAAGGCGTATTCCATTCATCCTCATGAAACTAGACTTCAATACTGTTAACTATACGAAGAAATAAAGAAAAAACTGGATTAGAAGGTCTAATCCCAGTAAAAATAAAAAGGACTTATTCATCCTCAGTACAGATCAGCAGTTTAGTTCTAGTTAGTGCTTAGTTCTGTATTTCACAAAATTCTTGCCTTGGTCTTATACAGCCAATTATAGTTTCAGTTAATATATGCAAATTCAAACTCAAATATATGGCTAAAATCCCTCTCATTTTCTTCTAACTTAAGCTATAAAATAAAGGAGTCAAATCTTTCAGAGTATATATATTTTCAAGTTTTTATAGAAACCAGGAAATCAATAAAACCATTAATAGGGGCCAGCTTTCAAAACCAGATGACTCAAAATTAATCAGTGTCAAAAGCATATCCATGAATTTGGCCTAATTTAACATACTGAACCTGGAAACTGGATTCTAAGGAAAAAAATCCTCACCCCTATCAGTCAATAGCTAATTCCCTCACGTGACAGGGCCAAGTCTTTATCCTCTAAATGATTAAACATGAGTTGCTCCACAAGCCATCTGCATCCCTGATTTTACCATTTCCATGATAGGACCTGATGTTTAATTATCTATAAAACTTGTGACAAGTCTACTGAAACATAAATGGAATTCAAAGTTAGAAAACTGAGAATTCAAATTATTTCCTGTTCACAAAAACTGCTATAAACCTACACTGCTTCTGCTGCAAATAGCTTTGGTCAAAGACAGATATGACCCATTTCATACTGTTTATGCAGTTCCACAACTTTTCTTTTGGTTGGCTACTTTGTAAAAACTACAAGATTATATACTAATTGATGATGATAATTAAGGTTTGCTCAATTCCACAGTAAATTTAATTCCAAGTTAATCTTAAAAATATCCAAAAGTGAGTGAAAAATGGGAAATTAGCAATTAGTTCACTACTATTAAGTTAAAAGGCAATATATTTCCTGAATACTCTATGATACCACTAAAAGAGTTAAATTTTATGGTAGATTTATCAAGGCAGCATTACAAAAACAGTAAGATGGAAACCAAAGGGTAAAACAAGAAATTAACTACATGATTCTTATTTCACTTACAACTTCAAAGTTTCATAGTGAAGGTTAAAATACAGTAACTAGTTACCATTTAAGATAATAAAGCTAGTTCTAATTAAAACAAATTGCTAAAGTATTGGTATTATTTATAAGCCATAGAGCTTATACTCAACATTTCTAGGTGAAAACTGCATCCATTTTGTCCATGCTGTAAGTTGCAAAAGTTTGTGAGATTTTCTGAATGTTTTTGCAGTACATAAACCTTTAAAGAAAAAAGTTAACAGGGCAAATACACAATACACTAACAAACAGTAATAAGCTAATGGTGAAGAGTGTGTGAATTGCTGTTTAGCACATCATATTGCTTTTGCATTGTTTTCTATATTTATTCACCAGTGCAAGGTGTAGACTTCTTGTAAGAAATAACTACATGGTGAATAAAATGTACAGTTTGGGGTCATCTGACAGAAGCACAATAAATATTTTAATATATCAGATGTATGTGCAACACTGAAGTAGCACAATGGTATCATTAAAGGAAAATAAACTTTATTACTAGACATGCAAAATATCTTAGGCTTCATTACAGTTGAACATGTCTAGCTGTCATTATTATTTTGATCATGTGTCTGCTGTTTTGACTTTTCTTTCTGAAATTAGTTTCTATGTTTACCAGTCTAAGTTAGTCAGCTACACACACAACAATCAACAACAACAAAAAATACCTCACTTACTCTATTTGCGCACCATGAGCCACAAGGGCACTTATGGAATCCATACTACCAGACCGTGCTGCTTTATGAATAGGAGTTTCACCAACATAATCCTGTAAAGACAAACTACATTTTGTCAAGCATAATATTTCTAAAAATTAAAATACTATTATTACATTACTCAATTAAGATAGCAGATATATAAAAGCAGCATTTATTATTAACTAGCAAATACATCAGGTACTTTATCATTACTTTAAAGTCTGCATTGGCTGTCATGTACATTAGACTTTTAGCAAGAAGTAACACTAAAGGCATTTAACTGACAAGGTAAGCCTTATCCAATAACTCGGCAATCAGCAGACTCATACTCAGCAAAACTGGTTAACCCTCCCAACATGTACCACCGTAACACATTATTCTAACACCTTCATTTCCTGGCACTTTTGTCTCCCAGTACACTGGACTGCACAAGCCCTCTTGAACTCGGGAGCAGTAAGGCTGAGTCTGTGGGACTGTGCTGCTTTCAGATCTCGCTGACACTGACTCAGTCCTTGAGTGTTGCACCATCAGCACTTGGCAGGAAAAGAGCACACACGCAGAGCTCTACTGTAACAGAGGTATGCCCAGTGTTCACAGGACAGGCCAGATCTCTCCAAACATGAACACATCAATTCACATCCTATATACTTGTCCTTCCTGATTTTCTTTGTCCATTTATATTCCATATTATTAACCAGCACATCCAATCAGTTAATTTTTTTGCATAATGTGCAGACATACTGGGGATAGAGTATTGTTTTTCAAGCCACTCTTCCCCATTAACTGTCTTACAGATAACAGGGAAGATCTACAACAATTTTACAGATCCAAGCAAGCAGCAGGTAAATTCATGCATCTTTATCTACAGGCTGCAGAGGAAACTGGATTCAGTACTTGCAATTAACCATCAGTATTAAGAACCACAGAGAAGAATCTGTAATGAAACATTGCCTTGGAGTAACAAATAAATGTTGTTACTGGTTTGTTAATGCGATTCAGCCCTCAACATTTCCACAGTGTAACAAGTGAGATTTTATGTTTCAGTTTTGCCCCCCCCTTTTCTTTGTTTCCAAATTTTTGATGGACTTCACTACTATGTTCCAGATATTAAACATGTTCTAACTGTATGTGCCTCAGTTTAGCTTCCCTGCTCCTTTTATTATAGTATCAACAGTAGCTATTAAATTAACACAGCTCCTTTACTGATTCAGCAGTGTTTACACACCACAGTGTTCCTGCCTATCTCCACAGTACTGGTTACACTTCAGCTCAACTTGTAATGTGAATATATTCAAAATATGATCACACTATCTAGAAGCTACTAAGTGTCTTACATTGTCTGCCAAGCTTTTGAGAAATTTAATCTCGTCTTTTAGACCATATAACTGGAAAATGAGTTTTGGATTATGAGGTACGTATTCTCAATTTTCTACTTCACGATTTTATTTCGCGGTAAAATATCTTTATAACAAGCTACAAATTCACTGAGGTAAGCCAGCTTACCAGTGCTTAAGACATATATTCAGCCAAACAGTGAACTACCTAACACATCCAGCAGGGAACAATAACAGCACTAGACAAAGTTAACTTTCTTATAAACGAAGGAAAATTGTTGAGGCTGACTAAGCTTGGAGACAGAAAAGAACAGTAAATGCCTTAGAGATTAAAAAAGGGCTATACAGCCCTTCTTCCAAAGTGGATGTCTGCAGCTGATGGATAGAAGACTGCTTTCCAATGAAATTCATGCAATTTTTCCTATTTATAACTTTCCCTGAAGTAACAGGAAAAGAGAGAAGTTTAAGAGAGGATACAATTTTGTTACCTATCACACATGGAAATTTATTCGACACTAATTTATCCAGAAAAAATTTCTTTGTGTAAAAAATTTTCCAGTCATAGAAGCTGTCTTCGATTCATCATTCTGTTACAGCTTCCTCCCCTCCCCCTTTGTTAAAGTAGTGGAAGTATAGAAAGTGATTTGCCTCTTTTGGTCAGCATTAGTAACTACAAGCCCAACCCTAAGTTAAAAGGGAATCACTCAGTATGAAGTTCAGTTTAGGGTTAGCTGGCCATGCATAAGACAAAGATAAAATCTCCCCATGCCCCATGAACCTGGCACATTGCTCACAGTAAGATCTACTGAACTGAATTATAATGGTGCTGTGGGGAAACACAAGAAGGAGGAGAGGAGACCTTCGCAAAAAGACTCCTCAGCACTGCGTTAGAAGAATGAGCTAAGCTTAGAGCACCTACCACTTCCACCAGCAAACAGGAAAGATTAGTATTTCAGAAGAGAATACATGTCTTGAGAAGGGCTGCTTTCAATCACCGGCCCAGAAAACCATGTGTCTAAAGCTAAGGAATTCAAAAAATACTTAAAAACTGACAGAATACTCAGATTTAGATTTTTATAGCATTCCTTTTAATTACACCACCTAAATTTCTGTCACCACTACTATTGTGTTTCTTTGACATTCTCCTAAGGGGCCAAATATATTTGCACTGAAACATTTTTCTAGCTCTCCTCAGAAATTCTCTCCGGATTATAAACTAGACTAAAAGGAAAAAAAAAAAAAACACCAAAACATCCCACTGAAAGATGGCTTTTAAATTTACTTATTTTTCAATGCATCCAAAACCAGGCATACAGAAAGAAACAGAAGTACTCTGTATGAGTCTCAGAAAAATTCTGTTTCAATTCAACAACCGGAATGGATGTGACCAAACAGAAAAACAAAGTAACAGTTTTTTCCAAGGAGCTTCTGAGAGCAATTCAGGGTCTAGCCTGCCAGCACATTTTTTTACATGTAAGACATCTCCTCCCTATCTCTTTTTAGCTATGTGGAGCAAAAGAAGTTATTTTGACAGGCTCTATAAATTCCTGATTATCCTTGATAACACCTCATAATCCTTTAAATTGTTCACACTTCCCATCTGTGCTTGAGTCTCATACAATCCCTTTTGCAGTAATATTCCAGGAAAGGAAGCATCAATAACTTGTACTGGCCTTTCACAACTAGAGCAGAACTTGTCCCTCTGTTGCAACACTGCACCAACAGCCCAAACTTGTCTCACAATCTAGAGGACACATTATAAATAAATGAATGAGTAGAAACTCAAATTAACTTTCATTAATGTAGCATTCAAGATAATACATTTGATTGGTTCTGTGGCTACTAAATATTTTGTGCAAAGCGCTGTTGAAGAAATGGCAAAAAGAATTCATGAGGCATCACAAACACATTTCGTTTTTGCAACTCACTGCTGAATGCCTTCCTCCTTCCCCTTTCACACAGACAACAGCAGTCTTCTCTAGCTTGGGGTCATGACTAGATTACCTTTGACTTCTATTTCATTTTACTGAATAAGCATCTAGATTCCTTCCTTATTCTCTTTTTACTGAAGAGTCTTTTGCTTTTTTGGCTTTAATCAGTAAATCTATCTCAGCTTGATTAATCAGTTTGCAGTTCTTCACTATGCTGCTTAACCTCAAAAGACATTTCCTCTACTGATTAAATACTTTTTCTCAAACTCTCTTCCCAAGCCTCTTTCATGTATAGGTATTTTTTCCAGTTTAAAGCCATTTTTTACTGTTTTTCCTCCTCTTGTCTTTTTGGGACCCAAAGTTCTGGTGGCTTGAGGATGGTCCAGTTGAATTAATTTCTGTTTTGTTGTCCAACTTTCAAGTCCCTAGACATGATGAAATTGATTTCACTCACTGGAAACCTTTATATTTCTTCCATTTATAAAAAAAAAAACCCAACCAAAAAAAACCAAAAAGCAAAACAAAAACCAAACCAAAAACTCCTCCAAAACCGATTTAGCTGCAGGTATTTATTTTTAAAATAAAAGCTCCCACACACATCTACACTGAAAGCTTTCAACTATGTGTGGTGCTTTGGCTGGGATAGAGTTAATTTTCTTCATAGTACCTGGTAAGATGTTTTGGATTTGTGACCAGTGAAGTGTTTTTAGTACACCAATGTTCTATCTAGGAGTGGGCTGGAATGTGGCACAGCTGGGACCACTGACCCAAATGGATCTATGGATTATCCCATACCATAGGACATCATGCTCAGCAAGTGAAACTGGGGAGGGGGCGAGAAGCTTGCTGGGGCTGTCATTGCTCAAGCACTGGCTGGGCATCAGTCAGGTAGTGGTAAGCAACAAAGATTTTTGGGTTGCAGTGTGAGGTTTTTTAAAACGTTTTATCCCTTGATTTTCTTGGATTTTTTTTTTCCTTTGTTTCCTTTTTTACCTGTCAACCTGCCTTTATTTTAACCCACAACTTCTCACGCTTCCCTTCTGGTGGGGGGAATAAGGAAGCAGCTGTGGTACTTCGATATCTGCTGGGGTTAAACCTCAAGTCTATGCAGGCACTTCTAAAATACTTCTAGTAATGATACCTGACTAAGATGCGGAAGCCCTTACTTGATAAGAAATATAAACTAACTGCATTCCTTAACTCAACTGACTGAATGTCAAGCTCTATCAGATGATCACATTTCCAAACACTACTCATTTCTTGCATTTCTTAGAACCAGCATCCTACCCTTTCTGAAGCTAGGAGGCCGAGTGCTTTTCCTCCTTTGCTAAAAAGGCTTTTGAGTGCAAATGAGAACTGATGGAGTCTTTTTATCTGGATTTAATCCTAACTGTTGCTTAAAATAAGAACTGTAATATACCAAAATAATTTTTTCTTCCTCCCCACCAAAGATATCAGCCTGTTTACAGTTCTTGCTCCTGTGGGTATTCTAACCCTCCTAAAACTATCAGCCACCACTGCCATGTGATGGTAACTGACTGCATGAATAGTTAGTTGCATCCCCTGTAAGGGCAGTATTTATTTTCCCTTCTCTTTATGACAGGCCACACAACACTTCTTTTGGCTTTTCTTTGGGAAAATATATTTAAATGAAGTTAATGGTTTTCTAAATCAGAAAGTACTCATTATTATGTGATATTAATATGTACAACAGCCCAGAATCAATCTGTGTTGTGACAAGGATAAAACATCAGAAAAAATCCTCAGGAAAAATAGCAGGATAATTGCTTTGCACTGTTACAGTGAACTAGAGCAGGCAGGCAGCCAAATGCAGGTCCTCAGTCACATTACTAAGAACTATTAGGAGGCACAGCCCACTGAGGAAAAAAAAAGGAAAAACCAGACACAGTAGGACATTCTCTTGAATCCACTGCTGGGTAGAAACAGATAGACCATTGCTTGGCACTTCAACTTCCCTCCTGTGCATTTTTATATGGTGATCCTGGGGGGAAAGAACTGCCCAGTGATGAGAGACAGATGTGATTCTAGCCAGCACATACAATTATGTAAGAGAGCTGGGCATCACAGGATATACTCACAGAATTTATTTGGGGAGCAAAGTACAGTTGGGACAAGCAGCTTTCAGCATTTGTCCTTCATTGCTGATGCCTGAGAAGTGTCCTGGGCAACTGTCACCAGCAACAAGATAAGACATTCGTAAGTTTTCCTAAACTTCAGGGCAGGCAGCATGAGCTACAATACAATACCTCAGGGCAGATATGAGAAAGCATGCATGCAAATTCTACTGAGTACCGGAGGTTTACGGTAAAACTGAGAGACTCGGGTGGATTCCTTTTCAGAAGCTATCCTTTTCTTTTTCCAGAAGTGAAGGGTTAGTCTGTAGCCAATGACCAGAAGTCAGTTTGGAAGGAAAAGTTTACTAGTTTAAATATCAAGCATTCCCAGATCTTTCTCAGCATGTGTTTTGTATCCAGTGTCCATGGAACACTTGTCCTCACACAAGCATTAGCCAGTGACTATGTTTGTTTGGAGTACAGCATCAGTCAGCGAGCTGGAAGGAATAAACAAAATACACATCAGGAAATAGTGCTCCAAAAGCTCTAAAGTGTGGGTGGAAGCTCTAGATGATCACCTAAAAGTGCTTGCAAGTTAAATAAGGAACTGAGATAATTTAAGACGTTCAAATCAAACAAGAATAGTAGAATTTCACTGCAATTCAATAAACAGCTGAGGGAACTGGGGAGAGCAAAGCATGCACTGTGCTTTACATAGCCATGTATGAAACATTCCAATTTTCTGTGGGATGAGTTTTCTGCTTCAGTTATCACCAAGGTATACTGCCTAGCTTTCAGTGCTCCTGCATGTGAAAACAGTGTAACTGATCAGTTGCATCCTAAGAACTTAAGAGACTTTTTTGTTTCTACTACCATTTAAATTAATACCAGAGGTATCTTATCACTGAACAGAGTCTACAACACCTCTTGTCATATGTTCAATCAGTATTTTGTGGGGGCAAAAAAAAGTTACTACATTCAAGTGTAACTTGAGCCTACCACGAACAAGGCACCCACAGTGTCAGGTCTCAGCACCCATCTCTATTGTGTCCATGGTCTGGCATTACCTAAGTCTGCCCCTAGAAGTCTACAGGATACTATCATCACTATCTGAAAATGTGACAATGTGGAGGACCATTTTCTCTGGCAACAAGCCCTCAATATATAGACTCCTGAGTCACTGGCTTGCCCTAGTGACTTCTTTAAGCTGGAATGAGTCTCCTATCCATTTATAACTGCATATTATACTGCCTGCTGCTTTCTCTTACAGTCATCTGCATGGTGCCCTCAGCCCATGGAGAGATCTCTCCACACTCTTCTCCTCTTCTGGAAACTAGCTGGTACTTTCTTCTTTGCTACAACCTCACTCACTACATTTGATTTTTTCCCCCTCATCATGTTCCAGGAGATCAAGCTTGTTCTTCAACTCCATTTCAACCTCACTGGTCAGTTCTTCTCTTTATCCTCATAGCTGGAAACTTTCATTCTTCTCATTCATTCACTTTCATTCATTCTTCTCTTCTCATTTAGCAGTTATTTGTATACCTTTATTCTGTGCATGCCATGTTTCCTCTCTAATCACCGTTTCTTTACATTCTTACCTGGTCTCCAGATGCATTTATAGTTCTTGTATTTTCTCTTCTGAAGATTCTACCACTATGCAGCAATAACTTATTGCATAAGTTACTTTTGTCAGGTATCAAGGAGAAGATGCGATCTATAGCCTCTGCATCCAGTCACCTTCATTGTTTCTATAATTCTCCTGGTGTCTCACAGCTGTTCTCAATGCACCAGACTTCTTTTCTGAAAACTCAACACAAACTTCCCCATTTCTTATTTTTGCATAGCTTAAAAAAAAAAAGAACCAAACTCTAGAAATGCAAATGTTTAAGTTCTTCAGCAGACTTAGCTTAACTCTACTGCATACAAAACACAGTCTAGCCCTTAAATATTTTAAGAAAAGTATGATGCAAGATTTAACAGGGCAGACATTTTATGGATGCTGTGCTGTACCACAGCTTTTAACAACAGCATATGCTGTAGTATTAATTACTCCCATAGAACATTATTAAAAATACTCTTGATTACCATTAAAAAGGACGTCATGTATGCCCAGCATACATAACAGATTCATTCAGTACTTCAAACATTTTCTTCAAAAACATGATAGTTTTTCAGTATTGATTCTGTTACTGTACCAGAGTACAACAATCCTTTGCAGGACTTTTGCTATATTAATGCACTCTCTGCTACCAAATAAATTACATACTCAAATGAAACGAATGAAAATTATAGTACAAAAAAAGCAAAAAAAATTTTAAATCACTCTTTCATTCTTTGTTAGTAAAGTACATGTTTCTGATCTATTTTCAGAAAGTTACTAGAAAAGCTTTAGAAATAATCTAAAACAAAAACAACATAAAACCAGATGCACCTTAAAATAAATCAAGGCAGCCCTTACTAGTTAGATGTATGAGTAAATCATGAAGTACCACAGAAGTCACATGGTTCTGTAGGTAGTGGTAGATTTTTCAATTCTTAGCATATTTAGTAAGTATTATGTTCCTCACTAGTCTTTTTCTTGCCCCTACAGCAGCACTACAATATCAGAGTATTTGCTAATGCTGCCGATACCAAGGCAACATTACCATTTGTTCAAGAGGAAGCAAGATGTCAATTCCTAAAACAAATATCCTCCAAACCCCTAGAGGCTTAAAGGACATTTATTAGCCCTATCTCTACAGCAACATAAAGTGTCTCTAACTGATCATTAAGTCATTTGGCTTCAGCTGATGGCAAAAATAAAGTATCTGTATGTTAATGTAAGGATCATACATGTCAAAAAAGGGATCAAGATACTCCTTGCAAAACTATATGCATACGTGAAATACGCGTGAATCCATACCTGTTTGTTTATGTTGGCCCCCACTTGAATCAACCAATTCAGGCACTGTGGATGTCCTCCAAAAGCAGCAATGTGGGCTGGTGTTTGAGCAAAACGTGTTGTACTGGCATTTACAGAAGCTCCAGCTCCTACTAACTGCATTAGGCACTCCAGCTTTAAAAACATGAGGGAAAATAAAACCAAAAATGTTACACAGATCTGCTATGACAATTAGCACACGCTAAAAAATACATAAAACCTATAAAAGCTAGACTTCCTAGTAAGACTACATGAATGAAAAAAAGGCAGAATTTGAAATTTAGAATTTCTGTCCTCCTCCCTCATTTGGTCAGACTACACCTGAAAAGTACTCAATTCTCACCTCCAAAACTGAGTTTCACCTTTAATTTCAGGAAGGAGGAAAAGAGGACATAAACACTTCAATCCTAACTACAAATATCCAGTTCACTTTTGTTAAGAGGGTGGAAGGGGAAGAAAGACAGAGGGAAAAAAAAAAAAAAAAGACAGTTCTGATCCACCAAATGTGATACTAACCAGATATTATTAGATAACATTTGCCAAAACAAAAGTGTTGTTAGGAGATACAAAGAAGTTTTTTCATTTCTTTAATGCATTCCTGAAGTGACAGGAGATTAGTAAAGAAAAATAACACTTAACAATATGCTAAATCTATAAAAGCAATAAATTAATTCATCATTTTCTTGTTATTTCAGATAAGGAACTGTTAAAAACAAAACAGGCTGCATGTTTGTGGCACTACAAAGATAATAAAAGCCTTTTTCATTTTAAGAAATTGCAGTATTTTGTCAAACTATATTCTGCCCTTTTTTTCCTAACATACTAACCAGAAGTGTCAGATAACCAGATACTATTTTTAAACATTCATAACGTCTTATTTGTCGAAACTAGGCAAACCACAGCTACGATGACCTCAACTTTCAAAAATAGTCAAAACAACACTCCTTTCCTGTCACACAGTATCATTGTCTTGTTGATAGGAAGAGGAACTTACTACGCTGAAATAAACAGTTTAGTCTAGACATCCCTTTACTGTGGGTAGAAAACAAATACCACTGCACACAAATGCAACAGCAAAACAAAGACCCTTACACCAGCTCAGGCCTTGGTTCATATAAAACAAATTTGTGGGTGTCTCAGTGTGTCACAATTAATGAAAACATCAGCCATACCACAGCTGTGGAATAGTCAGTCCATAAAGGAACAATTAAAAGTCATCTGAATGTGGGCTGGCAGCTTGACTCAGACAGAAGCATCAACATCAGGATTGTAACATTCTTCTCCATTGCTGTAAGTCAGCCCCTCTCTCTCTCTCAACCTGTAAATCCTTGGTTTTGCTGAATTACACACGAGACAAAAGTACCAACAACTGTAATGAAGTATTTCATATTAGTTTTGTAAATATGCTGTAAACTTCATTTGTTTCCTTTTCTCATATAATTCAAACCAACACATATGAACCCTATCCTTGAGAGTATACAGAAGTAATTTTTTTTTNAGCCAGTTTTTAGAACAATAGACTTAATAGAGTTAATTTGAAAACACTTCCAGACAAGCATTACAACTTCAGGAAAGAATAATATTTCCTGCACAGCTGAAAGAATTCCATAATTAGACAGGCATTACAGCCCATCAATTGAAAAGGGAAAAACACAGAAACTGATTCACCAGCACTATCCTACACTGTTTAAATCTGTTTTGTAAGATGGCTACACATCACGATTATCCATATAACTTCATTTTTAAACACTTTTTCTTTTTTTTTTTNACAAATACCACTGCACACAAATGCAACAGCAAAACAAAGACCCTTACACCAGCTCAGGCCTTGGTTCATATAAAACAAATTTGTGGGTGTCTCAGTGTGTCACAATTAATGAAAACATCAGCCATACCACAGCTGTGGAATAGTCAGTCCATAAAGGAACAATTAAAAGTCATCTGAATGTGGGCTGGCAGCTTGACTCAGACAGAAGCATCAACATCAGGATTGTAACATTCTTCTCCATTGCTGTAAGTCAGCCCCTCTCTCTCTCTCAACCTGTAAATCCTTGGTTTTGCTGAATTACACACGAGACAAAAGTACCAACAACTGTAATGAAGTATTTCATATTAGTTTTGTAAATATGCTGTAAACTTCATTTGTTTCCTTTTCTCATATAATTCAAACCAACACATATGAACCCTATCCTTGAGAGTATACAGAAGTAATTTTTTTTTATGCCATGGAGTTAAGGCTGGACACAGCTGGACCATGAACTCATTAACTGTATGAAATAAAGGTGAGGATAACTGGAATAATGCATATTAATGAATCCAGCTTCATAAACATCAACACTGTCAAAGACAAAGTACCTTTTCAAAAAGAACAAGCACCTTAGTTGGAAAAAAAATTACATCAAATACCAGGTATAAGAAAATTTGTAACTCCAATGCTAGACTACTGAACTACATTCTGTATTTGCCAATACGACTTCCCTTGATGTTCATGTTAGCACCTGTAATACTGCTGTCAATCCTACGTAATTATTAATTAAATTGTAACACTGTAAGTATTAATAAGTTATTAATACTTACTATTAATAATAATTAATATTANGTCACAGGGCTTTAACAATGAATACAACCTTTCATCCCATTGAAAGCTTGAGTATGGATCTTCTGTATCATGGCTGTCAGAAAAACCTGCTTCTTCCAACATAATGGAGATATAACATGATTTACAGCCATGAACAGGAAAAGTCAACATGACAAAAAACAATACCTCATTTGATCATTTACGCTTGAGATCAGGACACACAAGTCCATTTTTATTATATAACCTAAATTTAATACAGTGGATGTTTTCCAACCTAAAGCAGAGGTTAAATTGATTTAGTGAAGAAAGACAGGCCTCCACATCGGCCACAACACTGACAAAATACCAAGGAAGAGACAGGCATTTTCATCTCTACTACTTTTGTGCTGAAAGAAACAGAACGTATTTACTACTGTTTTGCTTCCTATAATGTAAACAGCCAAATGACAAAAAACAAAAGCAGGAGAAGGGCTCAAGCAAACAGATGTGATCAGAGAAAAATTCAAATGCAAGTGATTAAAAAGAAAATTAAAGTTAGTCCAAAACAAAGTGAATTAAAATTAAGACCAAAATAATTTTTTTATGCAAGCCCCATATTTTCTACCTCTCTGATAGCTTTTCTACACTGTTAACATTTTTACATTCTGACCCATCTTCTCAGAAATCTATGGAATACCAGAGTCATTTAGGGCACTATATAATTAACTCCAACTAAAATACAGAAAGTCTAATGGGAATTAATTCTCATCTTAGGAGACAAGTACTTTTCTGCAGGCAGGGAAAGTCCTGAAAGTGCGAACTCCACTACAGGTACTCAACACAGCAAGTAAATTTGCACTTGCTACTATCTCTAAAAGGAGGCCCAAGCTGTCATTAAAAGCCCAGATATGACAACCAGAAACACAAGCTACAATATCTATCACCTCCAGTTGACTTTGCTGGTATTTTAATATTACTTGCAGGCTGCAGAAGTATGTTTTGGAGTAAGTTATTCAAGAATACTGTGTTTTCACTTTTAGTCCTAAGAGACCCCATTTTTGCTGGTGCTGGTATTACACCAGTATTTCCACCCCATAAGCCACCTTTCCTCTTTCACATATTCTTTTATAACCAACTTGGCCATCGTTGCTACTTCCTTACTGAGGCATATCTTCAACTGTATGCAAGCATGTAGTTCTACACAACTCTACTGTAAAATTCTTCTGTAGTGTCCTTTGACACAGGGAGAGCCATCTCCCATGTTCAACCTGTGCCACAGGTAGAGGGAAATAAACCTCTCTTTGAAGTTCACCAAACCTGGACTCCTGCTCTGTGTACAGGCATACACGTGTGTACATGTATGAACTGGCTTAGACTTCACTGTTTACGAGTAGGTCCAGAAAGGAACTAAATCAGTTTTGTCTTTTCAGCCTCCTACAGAGCTGCAGTGAGAGCCAATACAAGTCTGGTGGACCATGTTACTAATTGGCCCTGTATCAGACAGACAGAATGAAGTTCTGTCATCACATAATTTCTTTCAGGAAAAGAAAAAAAATCCAAACAAATGTAAATCCCACAAAACCTAGAAAAACAAAGAAGTGAAGAGGAAGAGTCCTGCTCAGTAACTGTTAATGAACACTTCAAAAATTAACATTTGAAAACTGGGGTATTTTTTGAGAAACAAAAGAATTTTCTATTTCATTTTGATGAATGTGAATCTGGGAAACAAAGAAGCCACAAATATGAATGTAAGACATGCATCTGAGCAGCTCTTGCATCACTGCTGGCAACAGTCTGTTAACTGGTGAAATGTAGAAGTGTAACTATGCCTCACAAACACAAAGCCAGTCGGGTTTGGGATCCAGTTACACTACTGTAACTTTTTCAAAGCGCTGTACAGTCTCTGGCTCTGAGAAAGGAACACAGCTTAACTACACTATAAAGTATGCAGACAACTTCCATATATTGTTGCCTAGATCTGATGGCTTTTAGGAAAACACATACTCACAAAACTCTATAAAACCCATTTATAGCCTATGTCACCTTTGCAAGTCTCATTTCATTTGTCAGATTTCCCCCCCAATATGTAACACCACCCATAGAATTTTGCCCACACCTAAAAATGAACATAGTAAATACAAGCACAACATGTTGCAGGCTGACTTCTCCCTTTGTTTGCTGTTTCTACAAGAGTCTCTTCAACAGAAGCTAGAATGCACACAAAATCTCACTCAATCCAGGTTAGCAGAAAGCTGAAGATGCTTAAAGGAAAAGACAGAACAACACATACACTATCCAAAATCTATATCAAATAATCCAATAACCACTACCCTGAGGCTGCCAGAAGATCATACTGGAAAGAAAATCTCACAAGACAGAGAAAGGAAACAGAAGACTGTAAGGCTAACACTTAGTATCGTCACATTTTCTACGGGCATACTTCACGCGGAAAATAAAGGCACTCCACCTTTTTCAGAGTGCAGATTATCAGCTTCTTTCTGAACAGATAAAAGGCTGTTCTACATTTCGGATTTTGTGGGTTTAGGGTTTTTTTTGTTTTGTTTTAGGACTGAAAGACCACTTAGCTATGCTTCTAAAAGCTTCTCAAAGAAGCAACTGCAGATAAGATCACATAACGTACAGAAACCATCTCCTAATGTCCTTTTATAAACTATGACAACTGCCTAAGTACATCAATCTTCCTCCTCTGGCACCCAACCAATAAACAAACAGAAGTATATGGAAAATGGGAGGGAGAACAAGAACAAAAGCCCCTCGAATTCTGAACTCAGACAAATCAATGAGGAAAAAAACCAGGTCCCAACCCTCTAGGCTGGATTCCTGCACAGTCAGATAGCTAGTACCGCCTCAAACAGGAAACGCATATATAGAAATCAAGAAAATAAAATACCACTCATTCTTACACGTGAAGTTAGCATAGCTACTTCTTATGTTTCGGGCTTTTCTGCAACACAGCGACGCCAGTGCAGAAAATTCCATACGTATGAACCGCAATTTGTTTTTCCTACTGAAGTCAAAGAGGAGCGCCTTACAGGCACAACAAGCACCTCCTGCTCAAACTCCTAACGAGCCGGTTGCCATAACACGGGCACTACAACACAGCGGTCTCCAGGTGCGGAGCCTGAGGCCGACAGGGATCGCGGCCAGAGCGCGCAGACAAAGCGCGGAGCGGCCCGGGAGGGAGGGCCGGCAGCGAGACAGATCAGCCGGGGGCGGGGAAGGGGTCGCGCCGCGCCGATGCCTCCAGCCCGCATGGCCGGAGGGGAGCGGCTGCTCCTCGTCTTTCGTTCCTGTGCCGGTGGCCCGGGCGCGAGGAGCGGGGCCGCCGCTGTCACCCGGGAAAGCGGCGGGGAGGGAGAGGGGCGGCTGCCGCCGGCAGCGGGGATGGGATGAGTGATGCGGAGACGGCAGGTGCCGCCAGCCCCGTGACCTGCACCACCCACGCCTCGCTGACCGCGGGGACAGGAACGCAGCCAAGCGCCACGGCTGTCCGCTCCCGTCCCGCCCGATTCCCTGAGGAGCGCTGAGGAAGGGGGGGCGGCGGTGCCTCCCGGCGCAGCGCGCGCTGGGGGCAAAGATGGCGCCGCGTTGGGCGCGAGCGGGAATCGCGCCCTCCTTCGCCTTCTCCTTCTCCTTCCCGTTCCCGTACCCACCCCCGCTCCCGCCGCCGGCTGAGCCCGGCCAGGCCCCACCTTGCCGAAGTGCGCGGCCCAGTGGATGGGCGTCCAGCCATAGAAGGAATCCTCGGCCGCCAGGTCGGAGCGGGGCGAGCTCTGGAGCAGCGCGCACAGGGCGGGCAGGTCCCCATCGCGGCAGGCGCGGTGCAGGGGGAAGCGCAAGGTCAGCAGCTCCTCGCTGGAGAAGCCCGCCTCGGGGCCGGCTCCCAGCGACATGGCGAGCGGGAGAGCGGTGATAGGGAATGAGAAGGAATGGGGGAGGGAGAAGGGGGGAAAGGAGCGAGCGGGCGCGCGCTGCCCTGGCGCGAAGCGGCGGCGACTGCGGCTGGCGCGCGCGGCCCCGGCNCGCTCTCGCTGTCCCCGCCCTCCTCCTTTCCCTCACCCTTTCATACCCTCCCTCTTTCTCCTTCTCGCTCCGTCTCCGTTCTGCCACCTCCCTCTCTCCCTCCTTTTCTCCCTCCCCACCTTCCCTCCCCTTCCTCCATTCCGCTCTCCCCCTCTCATCTCCCCGCGCCCGGATTTTCCCTTGTCCGAGGCGGCAGAGCCGCTGCCGCCTGGGGCCGATGTGGGCGCAGCGGGCGCTCTGTGCTCCCCTTGCCCAGGTGCCAGCGCCGGGCCGGCCGTGTGTCCGCAGGGAAAGGTGCCGGCGACAGGGCTGTGCCGCGGGGCACCGGCCGGCCTGCTGCTTGTTCCCGTACATCGCGGACGTGGTGTCGAGCCAGCTTCGGCACTCGGAGGTCGCTATGGGTTTGTGCTGCTCAGTGGATTGCAAACCATAGGATGACCCTGTCAGTGTCTGGTTAAAATGACAATGCCAGATTTTAAATTGCATCCAGAAACCAGTCCTGGAGTAATGGCTCCGCAGAATTTTTAAGAAACTTCTGTTGGTTGCTCCTAATTGTTTTCTGTCCAAAGTATTTGTGAACGACCTTTTTTGACAGCAGTAAAATTTAATTGATGGTAATGAAGAGTAAAATTGTTTAAATTTAAGTACACTCATCTGTCCCTGAAAATCGTGGAATCACAGAGCATAGAATAGTTTCGGTTGGAAGGGACCGTCCAATCCCCCTGCCATAGGCACCTTCCACTAGACCAGGTTGCTCAGATCTCCATCCAGCCTGGCCTTGAACACTTCCAAGAGCATCCACAACTTCTCTGAGATAGTCCTTTTTCGGTATACATTAGTAAGCAATGCAAGCCAGGAATATTCAGAGACAAAGAAGGTACAAATAAATTTCTGCTAAAAGTGTCAAGAAACCCAGGGATTTAAAAAGCTTTTCTTTAACATCAGGCTAAATTGATCATTAAGGCACTGTGAAGTATCTTTTTCTTAATAGAGGACTTATGATTTCTCATGAATTTTGATTCCACAGGCATTCCTCACATTTATTTGGCTTCTTTGCATTTTGGCGTATATAAAGCTGTGTGTGTACAGTATCCAGTGCTCAGAGATAAGGTTCCAGCACAAAAGAAAACCACCTGCACACAGAAGGAACTGCACCTTGGCTTATAGCCCAGCACGGAACTCTCCTCTGACATATGCTTCCCATAGCAAGTATGGGTTTTGTACATGTGTTAAATCTTAGAGAAGGAATTGGACAGTCAGCATATGAGGCAATTTTTTAGCCTTCAAGAAGGTGATTAAGCAATTCATTCACTGTGGAAAGGCAGTGGTACAGAGTGGGTGTTCGGTTGGATTGTACTGCGCTCATGTAAAGAAGGTCCCTTCCAAGAAAGCTGTTGCAACAGCAAAGTGGAAAGTAGCTTAAGATTTTCCTTAAAATATCACAAGGATGGCCTGAGCTAGAAAGAGTGGATTTAGACTGTAAAAATCATAGCAAAATGAAACACCTTTTTTGTGTTCTCAAAGTTTTGTTTTGATCTGCACAGTCAGTTAATGACATGCAGCCCTCTGTACTTAGGACTCGCAGCATAAGTCTGCTATCAAGATATTTCACTCTAAATTCATAAAAATAATTAACTTGAAATGTGGCTATATTTTTATAGCTGTGTCAAGTCAGAATATGAAGATGAAAATCTTGCTTTCCGAAACTTTTGTTTTAACCTTAAACTGTCTTTTTATTTAAGCTGTAGAAGTTTATTTCATTTTCTTAATCTGCAAAATGGGAATAATAAAATCCTGTCCTGAGCGGTGGTAAGAAGCTCAGTTAATCAAAGTGCTTTGAGGCAAAAAACATAACCTGTGATATGAATATACAGACGAGGCATTTCAACACGAGGCATTACTGCAGCTAATATTTGTATCCCCTATATGTTATTATATATTCACCAAAATAAAATTGTGCTTCAGATTCTAGAATGCTGCCAAGTTACAGATCTCAGAATAACGTGCAAAGGAGGATGGATTACAAATCAGCCCTTTTATAGATGGTGACACTGAAGCACGGGAAAGATAAATGCTTTGGCCAGGGGAGGGAGTACTTTCAGCTACAGCAACTTCCAGTTCAGTTTCTTATCCTTTGCCTTACAAAAACGTTCATTTTGTGTTGGACCTGGCCTTTGTTTTCACAAGCTCTGAGAGTTCATCATCCTATATGCACTTCTGATCCTGGGTTATGGGGATTTTTTCCCCATGAACAGCTAGGCAGATGTTAACACTATATCTGCATGCCTTGTTTGGGGATTAAGTAAGGCAGATCCTATATAATGGAGCAGTTGAAAGAAAAAAAGAGAAAAAAATCCCAACCCAAACAAAACCAAACCAAAACAAAACCCCACAAAAACCGAGAACAGACAAGGAAAAAACCAAACCAAAACGAAAACCCCCAACCTATACCACAGCTTATGTCATAAAAATGGATCTTACCAGAATGTTCGGTATTAAAGAACACCGTCTCCCAGGTTGAAAAAAACAATGTTTTTTATGTTGTTGTGTATAAGCACTGACAGAGCTGTTAACATGTTGTTTATAACTATCATTAAAAGCAATAAATATAAAGAATGTGGGTTATAGTGAAGATGAAGAAAAATTAAAGATTCCTGAGCTTGAGAAGATTAATATTCAAGATTTGCATGTGTTTTTTATCTCATACAGGGATATAGGAGATGCCACACCAGACAAAGGCAGAGGTCTGGCTAGTTTTCTTATGGACACTGACTTCGTTTACCTTCTAGTTGTCTTCCTACAAAGTAGAAGGAGGGAAGGGGGATGCAGAGAGGGGAAGGCTTTAACAATGCTGTGCAGGAATTCTGCATGTGGAACCAAACCCTGGTATATCTTGTTTCATGAGTAAATTCTTTTTTACGAGGTCAACCTTTTTTATTTCCATGCTGGTGATCTACATCAAAAGTTCCAAAATAGACAAGCACAGTGCTCTCTATATGAGACTGATTCCTTAATCAGTCTGTAGCTTGCATATGACTTGTGAAATCACATTTGTCTATTTTTTGAAATGTGAATCAGTATCCAGATAAATTTAAAAACATATATGTTTTGATATTCTGCATTTCCTTCGACTTCCTTAAAATATTTTGGCAATGGACTTTATAAGTTAAATAAATTTAATAGAAATATATCTTTAACTTCTGTCATATCTTGCGAAACTGAGGACGTGGAAATTCTGGGTTTCTCAACATTTCATTTCGATTACATTGTAATTTATTCTTTTGTACTTCTCTATCATTCTTTTGGCTAGATTCTTACAGAACAAGACATATCTTGAAGAGATTTTCAACAATCTTGCTGTGCAAAAGATCAGGTACATAAAATATAAATCTGTTTTGTGATTCTAACTTCTTTCTGGATGATAGATTTGGTTTCCCTGCCTTGCTATTATGATGTGTTTGCACAAGGCATAATTCAAGAAACTGACAGTCATGGGTTAAATTGTGATTTACAAACTTTTATGAAAAAAGGGGCACAGGAATATAGTAAAACCCATTTCAGGTTCTTTGCATTTTCTGTTTTATATAAAGACATTTTAGCGTTTAATATGTTTTTAAAACTGAAATCTGTATTGGAATGCAGTAAATAGTATTGTAAATGCGTATGGTATTATTTATTTTAAAAATTCTTGATTTTTAAAAATCACTCAGAGAATTCACCTATTCAACTTAATAGAACACATTTTTGTATGTTTGAAAACAAGTAGTTATTTGCAGTCCTATTTGCATTCATTTCATCCTCAGTTCTATTCTTGGTCTTTTAAGGGAAGTGAGAAGCTTTGTTTCTGTTTCTGTTGGATCAAGGAGATAGACTACATGTTTTGTTGGGGCATTTAACAGAATTAAATTTCAAACAGCAAAACACACAGAGGAGCTTATAGGGAAAGTGGAGTGGGAGAAGAGATTGGCTTTATTTTAGCTAAGTTTGCAGTTTCCTTTTATGTTCTCTTTTGGCTAATGGCACAGAAATAAAATGGTCTATAAATGAAGACTTCTTGAATATTCACTAGTCTAACAAGTATATATTTTAAAAGTAAACACGTTATTTTAAACGCATGGTTTGTGAAAAATGACTGTTGTAATGTACTTGTCTTCTCTGTGCCACTCTGATATAAATAAATTATATTTGCCTGTTTTTCTTTTCAGTCAGGTTAAATATGGAGTATTTTATAATAATTTGTACTGGACAAAGTCAGAGTTCTGTTTTTTGGTTTGTTTTTTTTTTTGTAAAAAGTACCCTAGAATTGAATCAAATGCAGAATTAATTCAAATTCCTCCATTGCTGCTGTAGCAAGCTTGCACTGGTTAACACTTAGGGCTTTCTTTAGTTGCCCATACATACATTTCTAGTGCCATTTGAGATGCCCAAGAGTATTTGTCCCTGTTGCCAGCTGCTGCTGCAGAACAGGATCAGTTTACACAAGTTCTCTGCCATGCCTGCACAGAGCTGACAGATACCTTGAGAGTCTGAAGGCTTCTTAGGCTAACACTTCTCCATAAATGTCATTTGAATTGATGTGCCCAGTCACACAAGGAGTTCCTCAAATTTTCTCCGGTCCTGAGTCCCATGAAACCTCTTGTCTTTGGAGGAGGTTGTCACAGAGTCGCTGTTTACATCCTACATTATGCCAAAATCTAGTTCTGAGTCTGTGGGTCATTGTAGTTATTCATCTTCCTTTTTCTTTCTTTTTCCTTTTTTTTTTTTCCCCAAACTCTCAGTGAACTGTGATGAAAATGTGACATTTCTTTAGATGCCATGATTTTTTTTAGCAATGGTGGGAACTTTCCATAATTTTTCTAGTGTAAATAGAAAATGACTCATAATTTTCAGGGAGTAGTTCAAAGATTAGATTTACTTCCTATTTTTGGTTAAATTAAACCACAGCTGAGTGGTGCACCACTTGAAGTATGTTGTTCTTATCTAGATTTTTGGCTGTCTTCACCTTTCTTCAGCAAAGACCAAGTGTTCTATTTAAATCACTCCTAAAACAGAATCGGAAATAAATACCATTTTTTTTTCAGATGGAAGTTATTGGGTAAAACAGCTGAAACATTTTGTAAAAACTAATTTCATAAACTTAGAAACATTGGTGCTCAAGTGCTAAAACTGAGCGTGCATCATGTGTGAGGCCTCTGGAGGTACAAAGATCAGAAAATTAATAGCAGCAGTAGCTGCTAACATGGAAAAAAAAGTCATGAGTGGAAAAACAGTAAACTGAAAGTCCTTTATCCTGCTTTCCACTCCTCAGTTCTCAGAGTTTTGTCTGGCAAGAAAAGCAGGGAATCTGTCTGAATTTCAAATAATTACTGATGTATTACTCTGTTGGAGACTAGTAGCAAAGAGCAGCTGTGCCCTGTAGACAGAGCCAACTTCTCCCTTTCCCATCCCCCATTTCTGACTGCCTTCCCTGGAGAAAGCAATCACACTGTTAAATAAACTAGGGTTGGGTTGCAAGACAAACCAAGAATTCATTGGGAAAATGTTTACTCATGCGTAAAGAAGCCCTTTTAAAAAACTTTGCTGCTTAGGAAACGATGCGATTTCGTGGGTAATAAATAAAAAACAGATTTGTTGCACTACAATTGTAAAGCTGCCATCTTTTATGAGCCTGGGAAGAGTGACCTTTTTCTTCATAAGGCTTTGGCTTTGTCAATTCTGCCTCTGTGCAACTCTTCTTCATACATGTGAATCATCTGGGCTGTGCTCAGCTGAGAGGTCTAGTCCCTAAAAGATAAGGGAGTTAATAAAAATTGCTGGCTTTTTGACAAACTACCTTTCTTTTTCCCACATTCCTTACCAGTTTTAACTGAAAATTAACATTTCTTGAGTGGCAAAATACCAGTATTGTGGTTAAAAGCAGTACTGTAAGAAATCAATACCAAACCATTTCCATTTTCCATTTATATTGAGCCTGAACCACAGTAATGAGAAGGTTCTTCAATGTCCTCATCTTCAAATTGTGTCCTGACTGTAATAAATAAAAATAAAGGGGAAGAAAAAAAGAAGTTGACATTTAGGGTTGGTTAGTATAAATCTCACTAGCTAATTACTTGGATTCAGTAAGTAACTCTTATCTGGAAAACTGAATGGATTAATTGTGCAATAATCTAGAAACTTTCACATGGGAAAGTACTTAATAAAGGTGAAAATGCTATTTCCACTTACAAAGAGAGGAAAGAAAAATCCAGAGGAAGGTGAAGAGTGTGAAACATCTGTGTCTGAGCCTAGCAAGTGTTCTTGAAACCTGCACCCTGTGAAGTGAGATTAGATGCTTGTATTTGTATAGTCCTTGCTTCTCAGAAAGAGCATGCTCCTCCTCGAACCATGATTTAATAAAGCAATTGTGGCAGCACATTTTCATTGGAGATTGGTACCTGGTGTTTCAGTTGTTCGGGAAAGGGCTTGAAAAAGACTAAAGAGCCTGTGTTATCAGAAATGGTTTCTATTTCAGCTTGCATCATATGAAAGGAGCCATCTTGTGGTTGTCTCCTTTGCAAATAAAATGTTGCTGTAAGATTGCCTTGAAAAGCTGAAGTAAAACGTGTGTCTACACCTCTACACCTCTGTGATGATTTTTCTTCTGTTGTCTAGAAAAATTACCTTCCGAGTAACACTTACAAATGTTTTTACTTGGAGAAATTTTTTTCTATCAGGTTCCAGTTCTACCAAATCTTCAGAATTAAAATAGCACATCTGTCTGTTCATACAGGATTAAACTAGAAGTGTTCAGTCTGCATTTCACTGCTAGTCAGTCCATCCCAGTATTTGCTAGTCCTCTGAGCTCTGTTCAGACTGTAATCTGCACTCTAAATTTTGCTTTGAACTACAATTAACAGCATATCCTCTGAAATACGACTCTTAGTAAAACTGTTTGTGATGCTTATATATATATATATATATATAAAAAATATCCATTGAAATGTGCTCGCTAGGAACTGTGCATTCCAGGCACAAGGCATCCCTACCCTTTGCTCCTGGACTTCTAACTTATCTTGAGGAGCCAACATTTAGATGATACATCAGTCAGATTTCTTCACCTCTTTGCTGATACACAATGGCACTTACCAGTTCTAGAGTTTGATAAATCCACACAATTCTGACTAGATGAGCAAATTTATTTTATGTAGATTAGCTCAGTGATGCTTGTATCCATTTATTTAAATGTATTTTAAAAAATCCCCACCAAATAACCTTAGTTAAACCATACAAACACAAGCTTCAGTCATAATATTTCAATTTCCCTAATAACTTTGAATAAAGTTATGTATGATTCAGCTTGGGTGTCCGTCTGCCTACTGCAGCTGTTAGTAACTAAATTTAATATCCAGGCCAAGGATCACCATAACTTGCTGAAAATATAGAAAAATGTTACAGATATGATTTGACTGCTTTTTTATATTGGTTGGAAGGCAAAAATGTATGAAATATATAGTTTCTGGTAAATTTGTGCACATATTACAACTAACAGATAAGCAAAGTCTTACTTTAGAATGTGCCATTTGAGATTTATTGTATTTCTCAAGTTGAAAAAAAGATTGTTCCAGGAAAATGCAAATCTGGGATTGGGGTTTCAAGTGAGGCTAATATTTATTCCTGCTGAAATGGAAGGTAGTCTTTGAGAAAAAGAGAGATGGGATTAGTAATAGTTTTTACTACATCTGGATTGGAAAGACATTGTAAAAAATCTATTTTGAGGAAGTATTTGAGACATTGGATTAAAATTAGACCTGATAAAATTTTCAATCAGAGAATACCAATTACTTTTTTACTGAAAATAGTGTGGGGTCCTTCAGAATGTGTTTTCTTTGTTAAATATAACATTTTTGATGAAAATCTGAAATAGTCCAAAACTTCATACTAAAATTGAAATGTTTTTAAGTTCTTAAATAAGATGCTTAAGTTTCTTTTCATTTTTTAATCTCTTACTGATATCTTTACTTTTTCTCCTCAATTAATGAGAAGACTTAAGAAATTATATTTTTCTTGAGATAGAAAAATTATTTCTAGTGTCACTCTAAATCAGATCAAACAGTCAAATGACATCTCACTGTTTGAGAAAATTACCTAATTGAATGAAGCACCACAGTTGTAGAGAACATAAGTAGGGAAATCAAAGGTATCATGCCATGAAGGATTTGGACATAATTGATCAGCAAGATGATGTTTGCTCTGCTGTAAGCAACAATAAATTTCATGCATAATCATAGATCTTTACTTTCTATTTTATCTATGCTCTCTATCTTGCATCTAGTAAAGGACTCACAGTCTCTGGAATGAAAGAAGTAGGAGAGGATTCTTGCCAAGGAAATAGGTTAAAAGCAAATGGGTTAAAATATCTTTCCTCCAAAAGTGTTGCTAGTATGACAGTGATGATTATTCTGAGTGCTGAAATAAGAGGAACAACGTATACGAGGGATTATTTTTCACACAAATAATCTGCGGCTATATAGAAAAGAAGTCTTTCAATGTACAGGATTCTGAAAGATAATGTATTAGAATAACAATTAAAATAATGCTGGTTAACCTGCCTCATTTCTGTAGCTACTAGGATGCAGAAAGTCTCCTTTCAAAAACTGAGTCTGTGCATCTCTGAAGACAACCACCAGTTACCCAGAACCACAGCTTGACCTCTGTCTCTACAGAGTGCTACTGGAAGCAAAAATTATCTTTTATATGTTTCCACAAAAACATGTATTTACTTTGGTGAAACTGAAATCACAGATTCATAGATCTTAGACAGATGTAGTTGTGGAACTTTTTTATGTTTTTTATGAAAAGACTTATAAAAGTCCAGAAATTTGGCAATTGTAGCGTATTCAGAGTAGAATAAACGCACATTCTAAGAAATGTGGAATGTAAAGAAGTTAAAAGAGGATCAAATGTGAGAACAGACTGCTTGGAAGAGAGTACCTTTTTAAAGCATTGCATTCCCTCTGATTGCTAAACCCTGCAAAAGCTGTTGAAAAGTATCAGCATGTACTCATTTAACAGAACTGATCAGAGTTGATTAGAATTACCTGGATTCAGCTTCCAGAAATTTCTCGTTGCTAAGTGAATTTGTAGTCATAGATACATTTCTTACCTAGGTCAGCACTTCCGTATTAATAAACAAGAAGTCGAGTAAGATTTTCCCTAGGAATTAATCACTGCTATCCACTGTTTATGGAAGCTTTTAGCAGATCAGCCTTAGAGTTACCTTTGTCCAGATTTTTTTGTTTCTATTTACTAGGATTACACTGAATTGACAGTTGGAAATTGAGTTATTCAAAACAGTGAAGAAAGCATTTTAAAACTGTTTTGTGAAATGATTAAATGGCAGAATCTGGAAGAGAATGTTGTAATGCCACAATCTGGAAATTTATCCAAAAAAGAGACTAATTGTCTTTCTGCTTCTCTTTCCAACTGGACATATTGAATGGATGTCTAATTTACTTGATTGAAATCTTTTACTTTAATAGTAAACTCCTGATATGCTAAAAATAAAATACTTTTGACATAGAGTAACATTTCAAACATCTGTGGAGGAAAATGAGCTTTATCTGTGCTCTGATAAGTTTACAGGTGTCATATACATGGTACTGAATATCCACTGTGAGAGTCTGGAGGAAGTTAATCAGTGACATTTCCCGTGAATTCGGATGAGTGTTGTCTCTTTTTGTCATTTACTTTGGTAGTATATTATAACAAGTGAATAATTGTTCCTTTTTATAAAACTTTAGATTTAATCTTTGGAAGAACAGTGTATTTTTACCACATCCAGTAGATACTAGACATCATTTAAATCAGCTAAATGCTGCTAAAACCCTATTGCACACCCTTGGTTCTTGCAGATACCAGCTTGTCTTTCACCAGTGCCATCTTTTCTGTAATATCTAAATCCAGATTCTGATCTGATTGGAATCAGGTTAATTTTCACTGAACTCACCAAAATAACAGAACAGCTTTGAACTGTTAGCTTTGTTAATTAGATTGCTGATTTTACTCTATGAATCTGTGCCAGTGGTAACTATTTGGCTGGACTGAAGAAATGGTTATAGACCAAGTGCAGCTCTGTAGAAAGTGACTGAGAAGGCCTTGTCTTATGTGCAATTTCAGTACATTTTCCTCGGTCTGCTGGACGTATCAGAATACTTTCTGAAATAACACAGTTCTCAGCAGGAAGTACCAAGAGTAAATGCTGGCCTGGAAGCAAAAGCTTTGGGCAAAGCAAACCAGCATGGCAGCCTGGAAGCCTCTCCATGGAGTAGTTTTTATTCTATCAGATGCTATCTCGCCAACTGTAGTGGCAACGTTCTTGTATCAAAATTTTCCTAACATGCAGATATTCCTTTTATTGACCAATCTTTCTGACAGATACAGACATTTCAGGGATAAAAGATGTGTCTTGTTTAGTCATGGTGTTGCATTCTGAAGAAGAAGTTTCTGAAATTAGACCTAGCAGGTTTTATGGAGCATCTTACAAGGAAGTTTAAACCACAGCCGTTATTTATATCAACATAAAGTAGTGGTGTAACCCCAAAGGAATGGCAATGTGTTATTTTAAGCAATCAGACAGGACATGAGAGACTGTCTGATATCACACATTGGCATAAAAGTTAATGCTGAAGATCTTTAGCCTTGCCAGGTTTTAAAATGATGGATAGTGCCATGTCTAAAATGTGTTATCTTTTTTGAAATGCACCTACTTTTCTCCCTGCTTGGGGAATAATTGTCTGCTGATCACAGTAATGAAATGGATGACCAAAGTTGCACTTGCACCTTGACTTCCAAGCATTTGAGAAGCTGAGGAATATCCAAGCAGTTTGGATACCAGCCTGCATTATGGTAGAATGGGTTTGGTTTCTTATGTTGTCCCAGAAAAGAAATACTGGTCTAGACATACAAAGACTTCTTGCTCCCATTGGTAGCAGCTGAGACCCACTTCAAATAGCAGTTACTTTCTTAAAACCTTCTATGGATCTGCACCTAGGTCCATATTTATTGGGAAAATAGTCTGGGAGAACTGCTGGGACTCCATCGTTCCACAAGGTTTGTGAGGCTAAGTATAATTTATGTAAAGTCCTGAGCTACTACCAAGAACAGGGAAATAGAAATACATAAACAAAAGCTTACAAGTTTCTATAATATATCACCCATGAAAAAATCCTTGATACTAAAGCAGTAATATATTCATATCAAAAGGCATATTACAACTCAGAAAAAAACCCCAAACAAACCAAACAAAACCCCAAAAGTACAAGCTATGAAACTTTTGGGAAATGCTTTGGGTTTTTTTCATCAATGAAATGGTAGGAAAATAAAGCCCTGTGTGTGGATAAGAGCCATTTGGCTCAAATAACCCCAAAATTTGGTGCTATAAGCAAATTAGTATTGAAAGAATTCCAGGCTGTTGTGATACATAGGTATACAGAACAATAGTTCTTTATTTTCTGTATGTGTATCATTACATAATTTTTTTTCACACATTTCATACATTTATTAATGTATTTTCTTAGCTTAATGCAATGTATAATTTGTATTCAAGTTACATAAATCCTAACCTAAACAATTACTTGTTCACCTGTAAGTCAGAATCAAGCAGGAGTGTTTTTCACTTTTAAAAGTCATGTTTCTAATTTTGTTTTTTGAATGTGGGAACTTAAACTTGTGGATTCCTGCTCTCTCACCAGGTGATATCTATTTTCCAAAGGTCAGGAAGCACTGGTGTGTTTTTGCCTCTTCTGAAAGTATTTCTGCTGCCTTTTGAAGGGAGAAATGTAGGTGACTACTGGCACTCACCTCACTGGAGCACAGGTTAAGGCCCATCAATTGGAGAGGTACGTATATCATAAGATATATGTGATGCCCTTTGCCCCAGCATCACCCCTGGCTCGTTGAGGCAAATTTGGCGTACTGGATCCATAATCATTCTCAGGGGAAGACAAGGAAGAAATCTGCTGTTTTAAACTGCTCACTCTGACTTGGGTTTGCCCTCCATTCAAAGCTTCACTGTATAGGAGCCAAGGCACCTATTTGGGTATAAAAACATCCAAGGTTAGATATTGTAGTGATCCATCTAAATCAGTTTGTAGAACAAGTGTATAAAGTTTTTGATGGTACTAGACTGATGAATCAAATTCATCCCTTGTAGAACAAGACAAATGGTAAAGGCAGCAGCAGGACCACAGGGTTGAAAATCACCACCCTGCCAGTCTGTTTTAGCCTTGACTAAAGACCAAGATCTTTATGATTCATTGTAAATGTCTGTTCTACCTTCAGTTTTGACTAAGAAAAAAAAAGAGGATGCTTGCCACTGTTTATGTTTTTAAATATTCTAGACTAAATGTGTTGAGATGTGTGACCTCAAAGTTAAAGTTATGCATGTACTGTGTCTTTGGAACCTTATCTGGGTGTCTGCATACTTTTCAAAACGTATAGTGCTTGGGATGAAAAGAAAGTATATTTAAGTTTTTCAATTTTGGGAAAAAGCCTAACTAAAATAGGAATATGAGTCTGTAAATTCACTGGGGAATTGTAAGGATGGTTGCTGATCAGGTCTATAGAGAATTTAGGAGCAGAGCTTCTAAAGGGTGATGTAGCTAGCAGACAGTTTGGGAATGGGCTCAATGCTGGAGTCTCAAACAGATAGGATGTCTTCTGAAAATGAGCATTGGGAAGGAAAATGCTAATGATTTTTTTCAGCTTGACTTTATGTTTCTCATCTCTAGCCACTCCTTTGGACTATTCTGACCAAATGCTAAAGAGCTCTGCCAGGGTAGGTCTATGTAATAAGTTCCATTATTTGAGTTTAATACAGCAGTTTAGATTTGGGACATATTTAGCTATTTCTTAGAAGCATTAGCTCAGTTTTATTCAGGTTTTCCATGGGTTTACTGCCAGGCAGTTTAACTGAAAGTAACTCAGTTTTCCCCTGTGTCTTATATTATGGGAAAGAACCCATAACTGCCAAGAGTTCCTATGATACTTAATGATTTTTTTTTTCTAATACTGATGTAATTCTTGAACAATATAGGTGTTCTAGTGTTACCTAGACTCTACAGTTACTATTACACAGATGATATACTGCTGGGAATGTAAATGGGAAAGCCTGTTGTTCAGAACTACATATTTGTAAGAGCAATGTGTTAAGAATAGGAGCAGTGAGGGTGCTGAATCACAAGTGGTGAGGTTCACCTAGTGATGGCTGTGACACTTCCTGCTCCCAGCTGTCCTTTCCATCCCATGACATGCAGTTTTCCACCCTCAGTGCAAAGATGGTTCAGCTGTTCAATGTAGCAGCTGCTGAATTTCTTTAATTTGCAGTCAAGCATATTAAGGTAAGCCCGAATAATTATTGGCTTACCTTAAAACTAAACTAAATTAAAACATGAACTGTTCTGCCAATGGTAGTACTTCAGCAGCAGTTTTCCAACTGTGGCACAGTTGCAACACAACAAAAATCTTGGGGGTATGGGAGAGATGCAACACAACAAAAATCTTGGGGGTATGGGAGAGATGTCCTCAATGGACTCATATTGTTGGATGGAAAAAAGTTTGTATCACTATTCTATGTTGAGAAGTTCAGGAACATTTCCAGGCTCTTTGGTGTGGGTACATGCTTTAGTCTTAACCCAGCTACATCTTCAGATGAAACACACATCCAGGACAAGTCATCACTGATCTTGAATGAAAAGTCCTAGAGCAGGAGTCAGCTCCAGACCCAGAGCTCAATTTAGATGTCTACAGTGTAGATTTCTACATGTGATGTATGTGCTTAATGCACAAAAGATTCGGTGAATGCAATCAGTTGGTCTCTGAGATGAGTTTTGCATCTTGTTGGATTATACCCTCTCCTTTCATTGACCATTCCAGGAACAGTCAGTGTATCATACTCAGCTCTCTGTTTCTAAGTACTAATGACTCCTCAATGATCTCTCTCTCTTTCCTTTGTCATTATTTCTCTGCTCCATTTGTTGGTAATATTTCTTGAGTCTGTTTGGGATGTAACTGCCAGAGACTTCGTGTTCTCTTGCAGAAATCTCATGATTGTTAGTTGATTGACTAGTGTTTGCTCTGCATTATGGACTAAACTTCTAGATGGGCTGATAAGTCTACAAGCAGAAGACAGACAACCTGCATCATCTGGTGTCCCTCCTCTAACACACAAACTGCCATGTGTCTCACTGAATTGATAAGATTGGGTTAAGGGTACATAATGACTTGTTCTTTTTTTTTAATCTTTCATACATGTGAAAAGGCATTATCTTATTAAACATTCACTTGTGCCTTTTCCTCCAGTGTTCTCTTTGAGAGCACAGCTGTTGTCTTGGGGTAAATTACAGTGAGTCTTTGTGGTTGCTCTTGTCCCTTGGTGACTTCATCTGCCTTGAGATTGTCCATGTAGCCAGAGCACCTAAATTTTTTTTTCCAATATTGCCATCATCTTAATACTAAAAAAATTCTCCACAGATCTGTGAAATGTACCCTTATGCTAACCATCATTATGCTTCCCTTCCCTTTCAATACTTCCAGGGTTTTTCATTAGTTTGTCTTTTTAGCACTGTTCTTAACAAATGTGGCTGAGATTAAAGTGAAACATTGTTCAGGGAGAAAAGGGCTTCTGGTGAAACAGATGTCACTTGAAGGACTATATATCCCTTTCTTTTGGCAACAGGCACAGATTCTGGCTAACATCAGTGGGCATCCTGCCCTCCAACAGATGGTCAGAAGTGTGGAGAGCCAAAAGCCCATCTATGAACATGGAATATGTTGAAGAGTTTATGTCTAGACACAAATGTTGAATGAGCTTTTTTATTCTGAACTTCTGTGCCTGCAGCCAGTCTGGAGAAAAGGAGAGCTTCTTAACAGAAGAATATTCTGCATCAGCATATGGCTGCTCTGGTGTTTAGAGCAGCTTATTGTTACAGGAAGGTTTGGGAGAGTGAGATCATAAAGTAATCAGCATATTAGAAGCGTCATTCCATTTTTGGCTTCTTTCTAATGGGAATACCTAGTAAGAGACCAAAATGCAGTGCTTCTGGTTCAGCTGAGTTTCATAGAATTAGTTCAGAAGTTGGAAAAATCTGTAGTACAGTTGCTCAAATAAGCTTAGGTAGCCTTAGAATAGAATTTCACATGTGTTTTAATAAAAAGTCTAACTTGTTTTCTTATGCTTCTGTCATATTTGCCAACAATTTTGAGAATTGGGATGTTTTTGATGTCATAAAATAATCTTGCAAAATACACAAGTTATCACATGGATCAGTGAGAAGTTTGTGTGTCTTCTTATAGTCTTGTGTGGCTTAGGGACCTGACTGGTTCTTAGTTTTTTAGGGGAAAGGCAGTGACCTATACTACTGTAGCTGGGCCAAGAAATTGCAACAAATATAGATATACAAAATTAGGTCAAGGCTTTTGCCTTACATTTTCCTGTGACTAGAACCGCTAATATACAGACTGTACTTTACACATTATTTGTATTAACTTGTATGTGTTGAATCCTTACCCATCTGAACTTAAATACTGAGCAGGTTTAAATCGGTTGTCTGGCATGCTAGATGAAGGCATAGCAAACTGTGGTAAGCACAAGAAATTTACTGAGAATTTATTGAGAAATTGATGGAGATTTACCCAAGACAAAGCAACTCAGCTGCAGAATGTGTATGTTTTTTGCATGATTGTAGGGGAAGAATTGACTTTAACTTTGACAGAAAACAGAGGCAGGTATTAAAGAACTGTGAGGGACACAGATGGGACACAGCTTGTTTGCTGTGCCCTGAGAAGAATGTTACCAGGGCTTGCATGCCTTGGACCATGAAACAGAACAAAAGAGAGGCAACAGGCTGTCTGCACTCCTCGTCATCAGTGTGTCCATGCTTCTGAAGATTGCCTTTGTTGTGGCAAAGAGGTAAAGTTAGGGAGTTTATGCAGAAATGAGACCAAATCCAACAAGAATTTGATAGTGTGTGCATGTTCCCATGGAGAATTGTCTAGAGACTGTTGGAATGGTTCAATTAAAAGTCATAATACACAGCTATCAGGTAATAATGATTTTCACTCACTATCAAGGCTGTTTTGGTGACTGAGGGATAAGAGGTAATCTGTCTCATTGTCATTCACCCATTGTTCTTGGGTTCAATTGCATCCTGCTTTCACATTGATTTCCCCTTACACTTTTTTGTTGTAATTCATGATGTTTTAAATTCTTTCATTTTTAGAGTGGCCAAAATCATATGCTTTGGGATTCTTTTTAAACTTGATTCTCTATGGATGTGTTATTTCACTTCATACATGTTTCTATAGCTGATGATTATAAGGTCAATCCCTGAGCGAGCTCACTAGCAGTGTGCATTCAGTAGCACTCCTCATTAGCTGGTTCATAAAAGCATAGGGGTTTTTCCAGTTCTTTGTACATTGTACTGGAGTGAAGTGTCCCATGAACTCAATACCAGCTTTCTTGTATTTACCAGCCTGTTTTCTATTCTTTTAGTTCAGCAAAAAATCACTGTGATTAAATACTAGCTGATGCACAATCTCATGAGCAACATGACATTTGCTTAGTAATTGCACTTTATTTAAATAATGAAATTCACAATGGTGTTGAATTACGGTGCTTGCTTCAGAAGTATTTTCAAGCTTCTTGTCTTTCTAGTATTTAAAGCACACGCAGCAGGTGTAAGAAAGGGGAGGACAGAGCCTAACTCACTGGGTAGAAAAGTACCTTTGTGTTAGCATTGTGAAAAAGGCCCAATCAGGGACCTCATCAAGATACTGCAGAAGCTGAAGACTCTGCAATCCACAGGCCTGGCATGGGGCTATTGTGTACTGGTTTATAGCTGAGGCATTGTGTTTGCTATTCTGATGGAGCCCTGCACAGGGTATGAATAGGAAAATGGAAGCCAATGCCAGCTCCTGTTAATTTTTTTCTGTACAAGAGTCTGTTAGTGATTTGCCATGCACCCTGAAGTCCTACTGTCACGTGGCTTTGTTTCCTGACTATCTCTGCCAAGATATTTTCACCATCCTTTGTTCATTATCCTCTCCCAGCCCTCATGCTGCACCTGTGTGCTTTTGAACTGCTTTATGCATCTGGAACTGTTTGTCAGAGTCTGGACAGTAGTTTTTCTCCCTCAGGAAATCTGTCTCTCCCTACTGTATGAGGAAATCTGGCTGTGTTCCAGCCTGCTTGGAAGTGTGGCTTTGCAGAGTGAAGTTTGTACACATGAATACCGATGTGAGTGCTTAAGTAAATCTCCAGAATAAATCTATGTGTGTGTTACCTGGGTGAGGGCGGAGTGACAAAGCAGATTATTATGGAGCCATATTTCACAATTCAACAATTACCTGCTACCAGCTCTGAATCTATACAGTTTTAAAGGTGTGTTTAATTTTTATTCTTTCTTGTGCCAGAAAGGAAGAGCTGTTCATCCTCATTTACCAATCTAACATAAATACTACCATTATTAATAGAGAAATTCATAGGTTTAAGTTACAGAAAAATTAATCTGATAGCTATTGATATTATTGGCAGGTCAATAAAAGGGCTCTATTGATTTTTAATAGTTACAATACACACATCACAAGCTGCAGAGAAGTCCCATGTCCATCTACTGCCTGTAGTAGTGTTTTAGCCTCTGGGCTATAGGACAAGTTGAGGGCAAAAGAATTCATTGCTCTTGTTGAAACTTGACCAATGTGTGACATGGGAAGCTTGAGGAGAATCTCAAGTGCTGTATCTTCATCCTGGGGACGGCAGGAAAAACAGCCATATTAGATTCAAATTTACATGACTTCTGCATAGAAAATAAATTTGCCATCTGAGTCTGAATATATAGGAGCAAGGCCCTGCCTTTTTTCCCCACTTAGAAGCTTCTAGCCTATCAAATTATCATGCAGGCATTCAGTGAGCAAATTAGTCATGTCAGTGAACAAATATTAATTGAATGTACTTATGCCTGTTACCATGGTTAATTCTACATCCTTATTGCAGAGCTGCTGGGAAAATTAGAAGATTATTGGCATGATTGATTTGTATTCCAGATCTAATGCATAATACAGAATTTTGCTTTCTTATTTGTGAACAGAACAGTTGGGACTTAGCATGGATTTGAAAGAGCCAACAGGCACTGCCGTCTCATATCAGTTTGGTCTTTAGTAAATGCTTGAGTCAGAGGATGCAGGGTTGCTCGCTTCCATGGTTCTAGTGCAACATTTGGCATTTTTCTTAAGTCCTTTTATTGGACTCCAGCAAAGCATTCAACATAGTTTCCTTCAGCCTTCTCCTGCACAAAGTGGCAAGTGAATGCATGGGTGGTCTGCGAGATGGATAAGAAATTAGCTAAGAGGAGGCACTCAGAGGGTAGCGATCAATGGTTTGTACTCAGGCTGAAAGCCTGCCAAAAGTAGAATTCCCCACGGATGAATACAGGGCCCCATGCTATTCAACGTCTTCATACGTGATCTGGATGATGGGATGAAAAGCAGCCTTAAAACCAAGTTTGCCAATGACACCAACCTGGTTGAGATGGACATGTCAGAAGGGAGAGCCATCTCACACGAGGACCTGGCCAGGCTGGAAGAGTGGGCAAGCAAGAACAGCATGAAATTTAATGAGGTGTGTCTGGGGAACAGCCTTGCAGAGAGACCCCTGGGGCTGCTGATGGACACAAGCTGAACAGCAGTCAGCAGTGTGCCCTGCAGCAGCCAAGGTACCTCGGATCCCGGGCCGCATCTGCAGGGCTGTGACTGGCAGAGACATAAACATGATCATCCCACTCCACTTAGCGCTCGTCTGGCCGCACCTGCAGTGCTGGGTTCAGTTCTCGTCCCCACAATGCCAGAAAGAGGCAGACAGACTGGAGAGGGTTCAAACGAGACCATGAAGATGATCAAAGGGCTGAAGAACCTACACAGCAAGGAAAGACTGAAGGAGTCAGGTCTCTTCTCCCTGGAGAAAAGAAGGCTTGGGGGCACATCATCACAGTATTCCAGTAAAAGTTGCAGCAGGAGAGGTTTCATCTGTGTATAAGAAAGAAGTTTTTTACAGTGATAACAATCATTCACTGGAACAACTTCCCTGGTGCTTGGAAACCCCATCACTGGAGATTTTCAAGATACCGTTGGACAGGGTGCTAGATAATCTCATCAAGGCTCCCTTTCATCATGAAATGTTGGGCCAGGCAGTATTTTTAGGTCACTTCTAATGTGGGTTATTTTGTGATTCCATTATTGTTTAAAAACCTGTTTTCTTTTAAATAAAAGCAAACCTTTCAGCCTTAGATATTGGAGTGTCTTGAAATGTTAAGAACAAGATGATAAGAGCCTTGGAGGGCAAATAAAAGCAGCTGAGAATGAATCATTGAAAAGCAAATCTGAAACGTTTTGCAAGCCAGCACTCTTTACGTTTGAGGAATCAGGTCTGAACTTGTAAAAGCATACTGTTCAGTATTGTGAAAAGTGTCTCTTTGGTGCAGTTGGTATTAATGCTTATTGAGAGGATAACTGAACTGGTACCCCAAGTGGCTTGCTAAGTTACACCCTAAATTCTAGGGTTTATGTTCCTTGGCACCAGAAGAATTTTTTCTTACTTTCTTCAGAAATGCTTATTCATTTCCAGGCCTTCTGCTGTCAGTTTAATTATATCCTCCTCTATTATATTTCCAATATTCTACTGTATTACTAATTATGTAATCTTACGTAATTTTAAAAATATTTTTCAAATGTTTAGATTTTTACAAAGATCACATTTCCCTGTTCTGAATTACTACCTTTATGAATGCATCTCAGCTTTCATTGGAAATAAAGTATCTACACGTTTCAGTTTCTGAGGAAATGCTTGAAAATATGGCTGGAGCACACTCTAGAGGCTCAAAATTTCAATGGCAGATAAATTACCACAAATTTATTCATATAGCAAATCTCATGATTTTGAAACCAATCTCACGATTTTTAAAAGCTCTTTTTTTTCATTTCTAATGAAGATTTGAAGCAAGATTTGTGAATACTGTGGATTTCTTCATCTCCCATTCCTCCAGAGAAATATCTTTTATTACTTGTAATCTGCTGACAGGGAGCTGGGTTTTCTGTGTTCTGCTAAGTCTTATATTTAGGTCAAAGATGGATGACATTCTGCCAGTTCATAGAGGTGCTGATATTATTTCCATAGTGTTTTGCAAACTAGGAAAGTTTATCTTGGTAAATTTTAGAAAAGAATCATGTCCTGAAAAAGACAAATGCTGCACTTATAGATTTGTTTGGAGGACTGAGATACAAAAATACATAAATTAAAAAATTCTGAACGGGTCTGTGGATGTAATAAGGCTCTATAGGATTTATTATGCCAGTTGAAAAGGGTCACTACCCTACACAGTCGAAAACACTTTGTGTTTTCTGCTATTTTACATCATGTTACATGACTGGAAAATTTGCATGAAGATTAGGAAGAACAAGCTTGCTAAGATTCCTGATTAATATGTTGCTTCAAATGATTCAAGTTTGTCCATGTGCCTATGCATCTTCGCTTTGCAGATATTTTTTCATCTGTATAATATTTCCAATCAAATGTGAAGCTCTTGAAGTGTAGCAAAAGGATTAGTGCATTTTTTGGACTGCTGACACTTTAGGATCATATTTAGTAACAGGTTCATGTTACTCTCTTGTAGGATAGTGCTAAATGTCCAGTTGAGTGACTGAGACAGCTGAATGCTGTCACTGTATCTGAGCAGCAATTTGTGAAGTCATTCATGATGCTTCTAAGCTGTTAAATAGGCAACTATCAACACTGTCAAATATTTGTTATAATTTTCGGCTATTTGTTTAACATACATGTTGCCTGCTTGGATTGTCTTGATCATATACTATTTTATGCTGACACCTTAGAGCCTCAATGATGAATCAAATACTCAGGCATCCCTGTCTGGGTGTGGAGCCCATGTGCAGTAATCACAAGACCTTTCTTTTTTTAAACTACAGTTGCTGTCTCTGTTCCCACTTCTCTGGCTGGTCATTGCCTCATTACACAGACAATGTGCCCTCCAGTCCTCTGTCCTACATTGGCTTTGCTGCTTATTTGAAGAATTTGGCGCAGATTCAGGCATAACCAGTAGCAGCCCTCCTGGGTAGAGATTCTGGGGATGTGCAGCGTGTCTGCAGAGGAGCTGGCCTGGCATGGAGCCACTTGGCAAACTCTTGCAAGTGCTCAAGACCTGGGGCTGTGATCAAGGCAGCTGAGGGTTATGCTGATTCAGCATGTCCATGCTGGAGAACGGATTCCGAATCTGTAACCCGTGAGCTAACATTTACCTTTGGAACAGGTGGCTGGGGTTATTTTCTCCAGTTGGCAGAGAGCCTTTACACTTTGGAAATAGTCTGAATGACTGTTCAGGCCTATGAGCTGCTGTGATTGAAATTACCAATCCCTGGCAGAAACCACACAGCTGGAAATCAGGGATAAAAGGACAGGGTAAGCTGGACAGTGCATCTGAGGCAAATCTTGTCCCTAGAAGGTATGGACTAGTTCATAAAAGTAAAATTTTTTATTCAAAAATGTTCCTGGTTTCTGGCTTGTAAGTTGAGAAAGCCAAAGTGTTTTCATTTGAAAACTCAAGGAAAAGTTTAAAAACTTCTAGTATTTTTTGTTAAAAAGAACATTTCAAGGCAAATTTGTACGTGATCAATGTCACACTTTTCCCTCAGAACATAGTTCTACCAATCTTACTAGACAGTTTTCAAAAGTAGACCAAATAACAAGTTTTTCTGCCAACTAAAACATCCAATTTCTTTTTAAAAAGAAAATTTTAAATATTATCTAAAAGTGGCCAAGGCATTCATTGGCATTTGGTCCTCTTAAGCATTCTGTATCCCTTAAAATCCTGAGTTGGTCTGAACTCTGCTTACAGAGATGGTTTTGGCAGTACAAACTCCTGATCTCTATGTGCGTGTTCAGTGAAATTCCTCTGGGCAGAAAAGCTTATGTTTCAACAGTAACTACCGTACTGACAAAAGAAAAAAGGATAAGTAAAGTGTATACAAAGGAGGGAGAGAACCAAGAAAGAGAGTAGGAAATAATGTACCCTGTGACTGGAGTCAGAGAGGGAATGATCATTCTTGGGGTTTGATCCTGACTCTTGAGCCTCCTCTTAGCTATACATAAGACAGGATATTCTTAAGGAAGACATCATCCATAAACTTTCTTTCAGTGAGTTTGCTACGACTCTATGGCTTTTATATTTTCAAAAATTTTTCCTGACTGTGCAAATGCAAACAAAGGCACAGATTATTTTCTGCTTGCACTATATGTGTGCAAACAGTACTGCCATATATATATAGCTGAAGGCTAGGAAAAAGTCAATATGGAATGGACTTGTTGCTTGTCTGGAAGTTTAAAATAATATTTTTTCATATGCCACTGACAGTAGGTCTTGAGAAATATTACTCTTTTTATCAATCTTATTTTAACAATTAAAAAATTAGAGTAAGTTAGTTATGTTTGGATATTTTTAAGATCTTAATATAAATAGGCTTTGACTAATTGCTATTTATTTACTACAGGTTAGCCTTCAAATGCACTTATTTTTAACTGCTTGCAAAAATTCCTTTGTCCACTGCTAAAGTAGAGGAGGAGAATTACACTAGAACAGAATTAAGAGAATTATGCAGCAGCTGTATTGTTTCGAGCTTCTGTTGCACACATGTATGTGTAAAATCAATATGGATAAAAATCACACTGCCTGAACAAAATTTGTATGTATTGAGTAGTCTGAACTCCACAGTTGGGGAGAGCCTTTCACTGCCAGAACGTGACAGGAAGGAGAAGCTGCTTCTGGCAGAGACATATGATGAAATTAATTCCCATTCATTGAGCTCATCTTACTGGTAAGGGAAGGCACTGTAGAAGTAACTATTAAGAGGCACTGCTAAGAACATCCGTGAGCTCAGCATACTATGCTTTTCAGCTTTTGTGATTTTATTAAATATCTGGATGAGGTAACCTCTTGAAATAGCTGAGAGGAAGAGAAAGTAAAAAAGATGCTGGTTGCCTAACATCATCCTGCTAAAGAAATCTTATAGTCTCTTGCTAACATCAAGATATTTATTTTGAGTTGCTGTTTCCTTTATCATGAAGGACATGTTAAAAATTTGGTATTTTTTTGGTTTTGTTTTCTTTTCTTGCATATTCTTGAAGAGTAGATCAGAGGCATTCTTGTGAATGCAACTTCTTGTCCTGGGAAATCATATGCAAACACCATAAATGTTTCAGTCTTTCTGGTTTTTGGTGACCAAAGAGAAATCCAGTTTTATCCCTGCATTTTAAGACCAGAAGTGAGAATGATGATTATTTAGCCTGACATTCTCCACAACACAGGTCACGTCTCAAGTCAGAGTCAGGGAGGTTCTGTTTGATAAGGGGATGATGTCTCATCTGCTTATTCAATACTGAGTAATAAAATGCCTTGAGCTTATACCTACATGGGTTTATTTTAATGTCAAGGTGATTACTATGAATTCCCATATGCAAATACCATCACAAGGAAAGACTGGCTATTTTTCTCTAAAATTCATTGATTACTGGTCTTTAATTTGTAGCTGTAATCCTAGTTCAGATTGTATTCTAGATTGTAATTTAGATTTAGGGGATTTTTTGTGGGTTTTTTAATTGTTTGATATATAGAAGTTTCTGTATGAAATCATTTGGCTTGAAAGGACATCAAAGTTCATCTAGTGCATCTTTCTGTTGCCAGGCAGGAACATGTGTAGATATATCTCTTCTGACAGATACTGCTCTGGTGTTTTCTGAAAGGTTGCTAACAATGCTAAGGTCGCGGCACCTCTCCAGAAAACTGTAAGGACATTTCCCCATGTCCAATCTGAATTTGCCTTGCTGCAGTTCCTTTTCATTGCATGCACCACAGACATGAAAAACACATTCTTTCAATATGGTTTGCAAGAGCCCTTCTATACATCTGAAGATAAGTTCCATCTTTTTGCTTAGATCATATATTTTGTGTACTGTGCTGCTGTTCCCGCCTTGCATTTTCACTTTTCCCTTGTTGTTATCAGTAGTTTCATTAGCATATGTATCTATTGTTATTCTTACTGTTCTTTCATTTTTGCCTCAGGTACTTGGGGTGAGAATCTTCACGGTAACTTCTTGATAGTGAAACATCAAAACTTGCTTTTATATTTTATCTAAATTATTTTATTCACTGGTAAAGACACAACATTTCTAAGGTGCCCCTCACTTCCTGTGTCTTTAAACAGGTCATGGTACCGAGTGACCAGGTGGGACATGGATCCATTTGTAGGCTTGCATTGTCCAAAGCCTTTAAAGGAAGGCTGTCTGCACATCTCATTTGCTTCTAGAATAAGTTTCAATATTATTAACTGAATATTCAGATTATTTGCAGCATTCCTTCTGTCAGTGTGTTTATACCTCCCTGCCTGAGAGGAAAGCTGAGGCTTAATTGTGCTGTGGTCAGCAAAATCCCTTATTTTGGGAGCTCAACTGGCTGTTACAGAGGGGCAGTTTCCATTTCATCTGAGCACATCCTGTGCAAGTGAGATAACTCAATCATGAACATATATTACAGGAAGTACAGTTGTAGCACATTGGGGTTTTTAAATTTATTTTTAGACTTATGACTAAAGGGCAGTGTCAAAGTTCATGGTCTAAAAGTGAGTATTTCGTGACAGTCATCTTATTTTTAGATCTCTTAGCTTGAAACAGGATTTCTCTTGGCTTGGATGGTGATCAAAAATATATACAGCTTTTATTTGCAGTAAACAATTAAATGCCTCTGTGGAAGTTAAATTTGCTTATGTGAGATTCTAGTGTTTACACACCTAGTAAAAGAACAATATTTGACTACAAAAAGTGGAAATCTTTCAAAGTTTGTTTGCTTAGTTTTTATCTTTGTTTTGGAAGAGGAAGCTAAATTATAGCCAGCTTTGTAGTCCTGAAGGCATGATGTGCCATTGTTTCTCTTTCTCATTTCATTTGGTTATTTGGCTGGAAATTATATGTATGTATATTTCAGATAATCTATACTGTTTAATAAATACACCCCTAAAATGTACTTTAAACTAAAGCAAATTATCTAGTTTGTGCTTTGCAAATTAGAAGGTACAAACCAAGTCTTAAATAAAAGTGTCTGGGGCTCAAATTTTGATCTCTTTATTTTATGAAACAGTATCTGCTCCTCAAACAGTCCTGCTGTGTCTCTTTGATGAGTAAAGCCCATCTCCATGTGAATAAGACTATCCCAACCTTGTTACACAATATTTAATTATGTTTCATTCCTACTACAGAAGATCTGTTCTTACTGTTGTTTAGGCAAAGATCTCAGTGTGCTTATCAGGGACTGAGTAAAAACTGTGGGATCACTTTGTGACTGCTGTTGTTTAAGTCAAATACATAACAGTCTGTTTTTGTTTAATGTTTAATAAGTGTATATGGTGTTGATCCATAATTCTCTCTGGTTGGAGTCTTTAAAGGCTTACACATTTTCTTTGAGTTAATTTGAATACTAAATGAAAGAGCATAGATAAAAACCCTAAGGAGTTGCAGAATTCATCACTTTATTACTTTCACTTCTTATTTTTTTCCATATGCAAAATCTTTAGCTATGGTCCAAAGATGACGTTGCATTTATTAATTAAAAATTTGTTGCAACTTCTACATAAAGACCAACCTTTGTTTACATCAATATTCAAAATCCAGAGAAATTCAGAACAATTTCCTCTGGACATCAAGGAAAAGCCCCACAAAGGTCCTGTCACAGTTCTCTCCATTGCCTTTTAATCTGGCAAAAAGTAAACTTGGCATTCAACATAATGAGCTATGAAGCTTGGGAAATGTACAATCTTCCTGTATCAGTGTTTCTTTCATTCTTGTGCAGTTCTTCTACAGTGCAGGGCTCTGCAATGGTGTTTGGTGATGTATGAGCAGTCTTCTGTAGCAACCAAGAAGCATCCTTCCTGGAGGGATGTTAAATGCAGATTCAGAGCGATGTGTCCTCACTGGCGCTGGTAAACAGTGCAGTTCCTTTTTTCAGGCAATAGCAGCAGGGAATGGTGTCTCTAACTTCTCATTTGCCATTTGAGAACATTATGAATGGCAGGAAACAGCAATGCTTGTCTTTTCCTTTGCAATATTTCATAGATGTATGAAAGTTTTGTTTAAAAGACTATTTTTAAGTTTGTTTGAACAAAAATAGTACAGTTGTGCAGGTATGACAGTAGCCAATGGCATTTTTCTCCCTGCTGGTTTAGAAAACCACCCAAGCTTGGAGTTAACTTCTGAACAGCTTTCTTGTCAAGAACAAGATGTTGAAACTCGCACGGGAAGCCTGTTTGTGGAAGACCTGCTTTCTGGTGCCTCAGCCTCATCTGTGCTGTACCAGTTGAGTTGTCTGAGCTTGAAATCAAAGATCTGGTTAAAGAGAATAAAGCTGGTTAAAGTTTGTCTCTCATGTCTCTGCTTATTCTGTAAAGGTTTATATGATCAACTCCTCAGCCTGGGAAACTGCATCCAGGAAAATTACTTTTCAAATATTATTCAGCTACAAGTTTTATAGAAGGATTTATTCTCATCCACAGAACTTGCCACAGATGAAATTTGTCTGCTGCAGTGATGTCTTTTGAATAAACAATAATATGAGACTTTATACCTCATGTTTAGAACAGTATTTTTCCTTTGTTTTGTACTGGAATTTAGGGTAGAAGAAAAGCCAGAAATGGGCTTTGATTTTTTTTTTGTTACTTCTTCCTCATGTAAAACTCCTATTTACTTTGTGCAAATTTGCTTGAGCATGACCTTTGGTGTTTTGACTTCTGTTTAAGTTAATTAAATAATCCCATGTTCAAGAAGGACTTGACCAGCAGACACAAATCTTTATAATGTAATGTAGCAGTGTAAAACTAATCATTACTGGTCCAGACAGTCTTGTGAGTTTGGATGGAACAAAATCATGAGAAAACAATGCGGGTTTGAATTGTGAGAACTAGATTCTATTTCAGATGCTTTTTTTTACCCCCACACCAACATTTTTTTTTTTGTAGGCTTTATCTCATTTCCTAGTATATATTTGGAAGGTTAAAGAGGTGGATGAAGTTATTTTGGTGGTGCTATTTCTTCCCAGTGTCATTAAGTTGTGACATTCAAGCCACAGCAGAACAGCAGAGCAGCATTTGAGCACCTCTGTGTACATTACTTATGTCAGCCATCAAAGCGGAAGGCTCACATTTAGGTCTGATCCCACCCATATTATTAAATTTCAAGATTATGCCGATACTGTTGTGAGTTAAACATAAAATATAAATTGGTTACAAAACATTTCTTAATGTTAAACTACCTCAGATTGCCTCAATTGGTGCAATTAGACAGTGAATGTAATTTACATGTTGAGCAGTAGAAAAATTCTTCCTTGTACTAACAAGGATACATTAAACAATGTCTCCAGCAAATTTCCTTCGCTTAACATCCTTTGCTTCTTAAGTTATTGTTTAATACACTTCCTAGTCCTAAATTAGTGCAGGTAGTACTGATTTAGTACTATTTGACACTGGTGCAGTGATTGCACATTTTCTTCTGACTGACATACATGATAGGGAGATTTTAATTTCTGAAATGAATAATTACAGACTTGTTTTGTTGTTGAACTGAATATGCAAATAATTATGAGGAAAATAGGCAATGCTCCCAGGAAAGCCTCTGGTTTCCAAGTCCAGACCAATTAGTAAAGAAATAAACTTTTTTAGACAGCTTTTATAATGGTCTGTTTCACTGATCAGATAGAGATTCTTAACAGAGATGGGACTGAACCCTCTTCAGGTTGAAAGATAACTAGATATAGAGTCAATCCATTACATCAATTACTGATTAATCTAGTACAGGTTTATAAATACCATCACATCAAGACATCACATGTAACATGCTGAAAATACAGAGATCTGCAGTGCTTTGAAGGTGCCCTAGAAAACTCAAGGTAAACACTGAAAAACTTATTTTGTTTAATTAAAAAAATATTTTGTCTTACCTATGCAGTGTTGTTCCTTTCTGTAGCCATATCCAATAAGCAGCTGGAACACGCCTCCTGGAAACTGGCTGAAACATGTGGCAGCAATGGCTGCAGAGCTGTCTTCAAAATAGGCTTTACATGAATACAAAAACTCTCCATTTGGAGCATAGAAAACACAGATAAAGAAAAAGGAGACAAAAATTTCAGGCAATCTTCACCCCAGGGTTCTTTCAATGTTTCATGGTCCAGTCCCTGTGTTTAAAAGCAGGAATATCCCATTACTTGGCTGGTAACATAAGATTTAACACAAGGCCATCAAATAAGGAAAGCCTGATGCTCTCCTTATAAGGGGCATTTTTATATGGGGTAATAACTTCAGTGGGACTACACCTAGAATCCTAGAATCATGAAATCATTATGGTTGGAAAAGACCTCCAAGGTCATCAAATCCAACCTTGGACTGAATATCACCATGCCCACTAAACCAGATTGTGAAGTGCCATGACTGCTTGTTTTTTGAACACTTCAGGGATGGTGACTCCACCACTTCCCTGGGTAGCCTGCTTCAATTCAAAAAGGAAAGATTGCAAGGAGAATATGGCATGGGGGAATATGGCCTATGAAGGCAGACCTTACAGAGAGTTTGTTTGCTAAATGGTGGGGTCACTTGAGCTTGAGAATGCTAGGAAATTCAGCATGTCAGTGACATGAATTCTCCTTTCTAATCAGCTCTGGTGTAACTGTACGTGCACCTTGGCTTTTATAACATTGTAGATCTTTAGGATTCAAGCCCCCTGGAAGACTTTGTTTGCTAAGATGCTTGTCAAGTGACTACTGATTTATCACAGCATAGTTATTAGTTTTATTTGGCCAAAATTAAGAGCACTGAAAGTTATAATCACTGCCAAGAGGACTACGAAAGCCAAGGAAAAATACACAAGATTGATGTCCTTAAACATTGTGAGCTTAAAGAGAAAATGGTAGAGATCTGAGCCAAATAATCATAATCCATATTTGTTGGGTGGCTGCAGTTTTAATCAGCAAAAAAGAAAGTAGCCAGAGGTGCTCAGAGATTCTAGGGCAAAGCACAAGATTTCAGCTGTTGCCATCTCTGTGTATTCTGTCTGAGCAGCTTCCACAACTGAGACTCCACCCTCTTCTTGGTACCTGGTGACAGCATGCCTGAAAACCCTATAGTGTAGGGAGGTGAGGCTCCCATGAGCTAGGTAAGCCTTCAGCAGGACTTAGTATTTGGTTTCCTTCAAAAGGAACACAAGAGGACCATCTTGCTACTGATTGAGAGTGTCATAAATAAATCTGAAGTGAACTGGTGATGATACAAAGGTCTATAACCTAATATAATACAATGTAATATGTTATAAATATGGGCTGGAAGAGTGCAGATGCTAACTGTAAGGCAGATGGTGACATTTATTGACTGTAACATTTATTGACTGTAACATTTATTGATGGATCATTAGAAGGCTTCTAGTGCCTTGGCCCTTCAGTACCTACTGCATAGGAAATAGCCATGGTCAACAAACTGTACTGTAGGGCTAAAAATAACAGCTCCATCAGCTCACGTGGTCTCTTGCAAAAGCAGTCCAGAGAGCTCTTGAAAGCCTGATCGAGCCATAGATGTTCTGCCGAGTGCTGCTGCGTGCCAGGCTGGGGCTCTGGCCAGCTGCCAAGGGAGCAGGGTCCCAAAACCCTCCCCTGAGCATGCCCTGCTGTCAGTGACAGTGAGTGCAACCCCCAAACCCAAAAAAGCATGAGGTTGACCCAGCAGATGGTGACACTTGCTGTGCTTCAGGGAGACAGAAATTTCCCCTGTGAATGGGGACTAATCAAGTTTTACAGTTTTATCATATGTATCCAGTATGTTGACCATTCATACAACTGTGAATAAGAATCCTCTTGCAAACCTCATCAGCTAACCAACCCCATCAAAATCAGTTCTCTTTCTCTTTACCTGAGCAAAGTGTGGAAATCTTGTCATAAATACACTGATGGAAGAGCTGCATATTTTGATGCTCCTGCTCAATTCATTGACCAAGAGCTTCTATCACCTGTGTTCTCTTCCTCTCTTTCATTCCCTGTGCTGCCCTTCCATCCTCCCTCACTTCAAAAATGTCTTCAAAACTGTCTGTCTACTGCAAAGGATTTTGGAGTAAAGTGGAGGACAGGCAGTGGAGTAGCAGGATACTACTTCGCTCTGGTAATCACTGTGTGCTTAAAAACAGAAGAGGCATAGATCTATAGCCAACTTCTATAGGATTCAAAAATTTGAGTACAAAAGTGCCCTACGAAATACATCCAAGGGTCACTATGTGTAGCTTCCAACTCTGTGAGCCTGTATCTCTGAGAAGAGGATTTTCTTCTATTAACCTAGTTTACTAAGTGTATTTGCCAAGCGGCAATGAACGAGTGTCATTAGCATTCACTCAGAGTGAGAGAATGGCTTTGACTGTGGTTCTGCTTATTTGACTTCTCTCACTAAACCTTATCCATCATGATGAATGCTTGGCCCACTTTGATTCTGGTAGGCACAACGCAAAGTCTGCAGAGGAGCAGAGCCTGGGCGATGTCCAGTCACTGCTACTGCAGTCAAACCATAGAGTCACTTTAACCTGTACATTATACACCCTTCTAAAAACAGCTGGGTTATTTCCCCCGCTCTTTCCTATCAGCACCAAAAATTTTTGTGGCTAGAAGAACCAAATATATTTTTCTGATTTCCAGTATAAATTTATTCAGGGTCTGTTTATATCCATTTGCTCTTGTGCTAGCATTGTCCTGAAGCTTAAATAGCTGCATGCCTATCTGTGATATTTACCCACTGGTGTATTTATAGACAGCCCTCCTGTACCCTTTCTCAGGCTTTGTTTCACCAGGGCAAACAACCCGAGTTCCCATAAGATCACTGTCAGTCTTCTAATGACTCTATTGCCGTGTGATTTAGTTTTTCCAGAGAACAAGTGTCCAAGTTTCTGTGCTATAATCCAAACAAGTTTCTACGGATGACTCAGTAATACTCTTTCTTACATTTGCTCTGCCCAAAATTCCTCATCAGATACAATTTAGAATCCAATTTGCCTTTTTTATGGATGGTCATGTCAGTCCCCTGTGATCAGAGCTCTTTGCAAATTGTTGCGCTCGCTGTTTAAAAATGTCATAGATTCATCAACTTTAAGGGAGCTGTGACGACTTCCACCAGCTGGGGATCTGCATCTGATATTTCAGCTTGCAGGACACAGCTTTCTCTGCGTCTGGCCTGAAATAGTGGAGCTCACTGCCAACTCCCCTCCCCCAAGTCCCTTCATAGGGGAACCACTGATTTTCTTCTGTCCAGCCTGCAATGTTTAAAAAGCACTTAATCCAACTCATGCTAACAAAATATGGGGCAAAATTTGGAAAATACTGTTCGTTCATTATGTTTAAAAACATTGGAGAATCTCAGCTCCTTTTTTTGTTTAAATTCAAAACGTTTTAATTCATTTTAGTAATTTTGATCTCTCACCATTCAATTCTTGTCCTTCATTTCTTTCTCAGTCCTCATTAAATGTGAATAAAACTTTTGAAATGGCAATTAAAATAGGCTTCTTCCTGTGGAGAGAGCCTAAGTGTGACTGTGCTGCTGCCTATTGTCCTGCTTCATTTCTTCCTTTCTCAGGTCTATCCTTCATCTTCCATCTTCTGTGATTTAGACTAAGCCCTTCATGGCAAGGACCTTCGTTTTATATTCATTTCTGCTGAAAGCAGAGACACTTACTGGTTTCTGAAAGTATAAAGAATGTAGCGGATCAATGCCATTATCCTGAACTGCACTTAGAAGACAAAGGCTGCTCTTGAATTGATGCTCTCAGGAGCACAGAAGCAGAGCTACATTTTGGGCTACTGCAGACTTGCCAGAGGACTCTCTGTATATTTCCACCTAAAGATCATAGCCAGGGTAAAAGCTACAAAAGCACAAGTGGCTGTGATAAAGCTTGTAGCATGGGATTGTCTCAGTTGCCTCATCAAATCAAGCAAATGCTCACAAAATTTTTGACTGCTCTGATTAAGATAGCCAAAGACTTGGCAGCAGCCTGGACTCTGAGTTCAATCAGAGCATGGTGTCAATAGGCTGCATTGATTTAAAGTTAAGATGTAGTGGCAGTATTTCTGCTTTTGAGTCAACCCTAAAAACACTTGCACAGGAGGCAGTAGAGCAAGTGCACTAGAACCTTGAGAGATTTGAGATCTGTGATCAGGGGAAATATACAAGGGACTTGATCTCTGGGTCATCTCTGTCCCAGCTAAAAGCTCTCATGATGCTAAGCATCCCTGTTTTCTCTCAAATTCCACAACAGGTACCTGCAGCCTCCATGAAAGGAAGAGGTTTAAAAGCACCTTTTTCCTTTTTGCTGTTTTTTTTTTTTTTCTTTTTGGGGACGGCTTGGATATTGGTGTATTCAACGCACTGCATACTGTGATCCTTGTTTGGAGGCCCAAGCCTGCCTGGGCACCCATTGTGCTGCCCTGGAGCTGAGCACTGCAGCCCCAAGCATCATGCTGCGGCCACCCTTGGTCGAACACCTACTCTCAGAGTCCCGGATTTGTGTTTCTGCATCAGCACTTTAGCTGCTCTCTGTATGGTACTCATCTATTTATGTTTGACTGACAGGCCTCTCAGGACCAAAAACTTTGCATCTGCCTATTAAAATACATTGCAACTTGGAAGATAATGAAATAATTTGCTCTCTGTTGTGTTTTTGGGTTTTTTTAAAATTAATTGACACTTGTGCCAGCACCACACAGCTCATTGATCTGCCTTCCCAAGTTCACCAACACAATCTTTGGTGTGTGGGTTTTAACTGACACCTTCAGCTGACAGGTAGTCAATCAACAGCAGAGACCTCTGGTGATATTGGACTTGTGATAGCTGGTTTCAGGAACTGAGAAAGACTAGCACCTCTACAAGCCTCAAGATTCTTTTGAAAGGTAGGTTTAAATGAGGTGGAAATACATCTCTGAGTTTAACACAGAAGTGTGCTTTGTTGGGGTAAGTCTTTTACTACAGAGAGATGTAAGCTTCCCAAGGCTAAAACTACAGAGATAATTACGTATGGCATAGGAACCCCAGCACAGCAATTGATCCAGTATGACCCCTATATAGCTAATTACAGACTGTCAAGGCAATTTCTGTTCAAGCCGGACTGATAATTAATTAGTCACCTCCACATTGAAATCCTGACCTTCATCTGGCTTGGGGAAAACAGAGAGTTGTGTATCTGGCCAAAGTATCTCATTGCTGCCCAGGGCCAGGTAGACAAGGTATTAACAGCTGAAAATGGAAAATGACAAATGGAAGTCCAAAACGAAAGAGTAGCTTTCTTTACTTGCTCTTTCCTTCCTCTCATGCTCTCCTCCTCCACCAAAATCAATTGTGCAGGCTAAAAGACTGAATAAAACCCACAGAGGTATAATCATCTTTTGGAGACTTTCAGTTAATTCATAGCGAAGAATAGAGGAAGTTTTTCTGCTGATAACTTCTTGGTAAAATTGAAAACTGGCAATTTATTCCTGCTGTTTTGTCTTTCAACCACTCGCTAATCCATGGCAGAAATTTACCTTCTACCTCATGCCTACCTGGTTTCCCTAGTAACTTCTCATAAGAATATGACAAAAGCTTGGAAAAGCCCAAATAAATTGTCAACTGCTTAATCTTTATTTATAGAAAATGATGTGTTGCTAAATCTACTAGATCTCTGCCAAAGCTGCCTGATGTATTTTGTAGAATATTGCTTTCTTTCTTGTTCAAAAGAGGTCCAGATATTACTAAACTGAACCCCCTGACCCCAGTATAAGAATCTTTTTTCTTGTGTAAAGACATTTAAGGCCTGGAAGTTACCTGAACCTACATACATGCTTCGTATCTATCCTTTGTTTATGAGAGTCAGTACCAAAATGACTTTTTCAGCTTTGTATATATTTAAAATGTTTTGCAGAAAAAGTCCCTCTCTGATGTCCCTCTCTTTCTTCTGAAAGAATTTAGATTATTTAAATACTATCAAAATGGATGCTTGAATAAAGATGTCATGAGTTTATGATTTAGAAGCAACAGTGGGACCAGGGTCAGGACATAAGAGAATCAGAATGTCTTTAATTCTGAAACAAAGAAGAAGAAGGAGGGCAGATTTGCAATAATTGTATGTTTCCTTGTTTGTGTTACTCCAAACTCCCACCATGGCATGGGCTACACTTGCTGGATGGTGCAGAGGTAAAATACCTGTCTGTCTTACAAGTCTGCAGTATAATTGGACGGTACTGCGACATGCAGGAGGAAAGAATAAGGGAGCTGTGCAGAGAGTTCAGGTGCTTGGCAGTAAATACCTTGTAGGGAAAAGTCTGACAAGAAAGGAAGCCAGGAAGGGAGTGGCATGCTCCTAAATCTTTTGGGCACTTCCATTTTTTTCCTTTAAAGATCTGGAAATGGTTTCCTGATCTGCATCAAGCTTCTTTCAAAAGCCTTCAGGCAATCCATCCACATGGCTTTCCAATGGCAAAGAATTGCCATGTTTGTGTTCTTCATAGCTAGCAAATTATTGGGTAGGAAGCTGTTGCTCAAAATAGATATGGAAGGGTGTACAGTTAAGTGCAGAAGAATGGTGAGGAGATAGGTGATGGATGTCAGTCAGTGATAACCCAGATATTGCTTATAATGAAACCCTTTATGCTTTGTTAAGATCACTATTCTACATTGCAGTATGTTGTTACTTCTATTGCCTTTGGATGGGTTTTTCCACAGTATGTCATGTATCATGCTCTCTTTTGTCATCTGCCATGCGCTTTTCACCTTGTTCATGTACTCATCACATCTCTCACATAAAAAGCTTCATAAATTCATGCCCATTGTTTACTACCATAGCCCAGTGCCAGGGATGTCCCCACTTGCTGCTTACCTTGCTTGGGAAACTACTGGGGAACCCCTGCTGGGGATGCCGAGGTAATAAATGCCTTCTGACCATTGACGTGAGCACTGTGCTTGTTTATCCCATCCTGCTTGAGTCCGCGTGGGCATTAATACTGGCAGAGGCCAGTCTGTTGCTCTCACCTCGACCAAACAAGGAACAAAAGGAAAGACAATTTGGGAAGAGGTATCTATCTAAAGTGACAGAATTTAAGAAAATCTATACCTGTTATGGGTTAGAAGAAGCTTGAATGTTGAAATTAGATTATCTTGTCTCAAATCGAAATATACCTCTGTCTTTCTGGTCTGACCTGTGGTTTGGGAGGTGATTCTGTCAGAAGAACCTACCAGAGCTGCTGCTCAGGGACTGTGATGGTGGCAGATGCAGTACGCCAGGCTGGAAGCAGAACAGCAGAGATGAGTTTGGGTTGGCATTATTCCCTCTACCTCTGCCTTGAAGGCCTTTTGTCCGTCGAGGGGGTCAGGTGGGGCAAGCGGGCAAGAGGGGACAGCAGGGACTGTGGTGGTGTCGCCCCTCCAGGATTGTGTGCTGCATCAGGGAGGCTGATGGCAACAGAGGGTCCCTGAGAGCCCGCGATAGCCAGCTCCTAACGAAAAAATACTGATTGCTCATGGTGTCCTGTCCAAGCAAAGCCTTGAGGAACGGCTGTTGTCAGAATAAAAGGCACAGGAGGCTCTGTTTCAGGTTAGCCTTCACAGTCCTACTGAGTATTTACGTTGGCTTCCCAGGCGGTGCCGCAGAGCATCGGGGTGGAAGCTGGCGGGAGGCGCTCCGGGGATGGAGCATCCCGGCAGGCGCACGGCGGGGCTGGCGCGCGCCAGGGCGAGCCCGCGACCTGGCCATGGGCCGAGGCTCCCGTACGGCTTTCTTTGCGCACGGGAACGGCGGGCAGAGGCAGAGACCGCGTTAATGCGGCCGGTCGGGCCGGACCCCGCTGCCGGTGCCCCCAGAGGTGGATGGTCCGAAACCAGTCTCCCCGAGCCTGGCGCCGAAGGCTTGTGGGGGCTCGTTCCCTGCGCGACGGCGCTGTCCGAGGAGGTAATGGGGGCCGGGGCATCCCGCAACTTTTCCCCACGGCCGACGGTGCCCGGCGGCTCCCGCTCCCGCTCCGCTGCGCGCCCGCGGAGC
>VZTZ01034635.1:115499-130045 GCA_013400955.1 Drymodes brunneopygia
GGCCCCGCCCGCGCTGCCCCCCGCGCCGGAGGGGGGACCCCCGGGCCCGGGGAGGGCGGTGAGAGACGCGGAGGGCGGAGCGGGGATCGGTCCCCGTCGGGGGGCCGGGGGAGAGCGGGGAGCGGCAGCCGGGCTGCGGGGGCTTCCCCCCTGAGGGGACACTGTTCTGCAAGTGTTTTACAAACGCTCCGCTCTCCAGAGCAGAGTCCTGGCTGTGCACGGGAGATGCATTCATTTTGGGGGGGACTATGGACCCTTTCTTGCGTGCCACGAGCCGGCTGCAAACTTATCTACGCAACTGCTGGAACAGCCGGTGCCTCACCTCGCTTGGGAGGTGATTCAGCTCATCCCTTCCAGCCTCTGAAGGACATTTTAGCGTTTGATGCTTAGTTTTCTTGAAGGCTGTTTTAGCGTTATTTGGGTCCTTTAATGTTCGGTAGCCTGTGGAAAAAAATCTCAGCCTTTTTCTTTTTTTGGTTTTTTTGTTTTGTTTTGTTTTGTTTTTTTGGGGGGGGCTGGAAAAACGCATTACAGTTCTAGTCTGCGTCGTGTTTGAAGAAAATGTACTTTGTCAGGTAACTTTTATGTGTTCTATGTGCGTGCGTAATTCCCGTCATAGCTCAGCTAGAGGGAGAGGGGTTTGGTTGTGCCTCAAAGCTTGGGACAGTACCGTTGTCTCACCTGACGTTCAGTAACGTAGTGCACAAAGATCCACATATTGACAAAAAAACTTTCCTTGTGAGCCGGTCCAACGTGGTGAACAGAAGATTGATGAAGGTCATCTGCTATGCTGATGGGATGACTCCTTGCTTGAAAACAACTCTGTATTTTTCACCTTTTGCAGTTGGCAGAGCACTCCACTCGTTATAGCCTGCTGACAGTGGGCTTTTGTTACCTTTTGTGGCACTATTTCAAATAGTCTGCAGACCTACAAAGTTGAAACCAGTGCCTTGAGCTCAGCAGAGCGCTGGGCTGGACTGTCCCCCTTCCGTTCTTCAGTTTGCCAACCACTGGGGTTGTTACTGTTTTGTGTCATCCTGTGGCATGGAGGTCTTGGCTCTGGACTGGAGTCCCATTCTGCAGGTGCAGTAGGTCATTCTTGCCTCCCAAATTCACAGGTACATTAGGGGGTGGCACGGGGATGTGGAAACCCTACTATTGGCAGGTGATGGAAGTGAAGAGAGTGGGCACAGTGTGTTGGTGGCTGGGACAGCTGAAGCTGCTGCCGCTGCTGTTGCTGCTGCTGCCAGCTTTCCCCATCACCATTTTCCCCAAAGTGGCTGTTGAGTCAATAGAGCTGCAGAAGATGTCTCTGCTCCCAGGGGGCTGCAGCTTTGTGGAGTTGGTACATGAGGTGCTGTTGTGCAGTGCACTCGGCTGGGACATGGGGCTCCAGAGCAGGTAAATGTCCTGTTCTGCTATCTGGGGTGACACATGATGTGGGGCTGGGGGCAGGTGGGGCTACTCCACCTGACTATCCACTGGCTCTGACAGGCTCTGCCCATGCTTCCTTGTACACAGGCTCTTTTACCTGGTGGCACCAAGCCCAAGAAGGGTTTTGGCAGCCTGTTCCACAGTGCTGCTCCAGGCATGCTCCTTGAGCACCTCTTGGACTTTGGGTAGAAAAGGTCTTTCCCCTTTGTGTGGATGTCAAGCCTAGTAAAATGGGGTCCTGCACTCAATCTGGGAAAGCAGCTCTACTGAACAACAAAATAAACAAGAAAGCATGACAGAAATAAGTGTTAAAAGAGTGTTTCCCGACTTAATGTGCTTTTCTGTTACAGTTGGGGACAGCTCGGTTAGTGAGTGGAAAGCTCTCTTTCAGTCTCAGAGGAGCTAACACCTCTCATGTTCGGGTGGGAGTCTCTTCACAGCACCCATATGCAGAGGAGGGTTTGCAGGGGTGCACAGCTCCCCACAACCAACCCCGACATCAGCCTGGCATGCAAGGAGCTGTCAGGGGGACTCATCGCGGACCTCGTGGTGCAGCAGCACGGGGTTTGCAGCGGGTGGTGTGCGGGCTGGGACGGCAGCCAGGGCGGGAGGAACGCTGGCGCCTCGCAGCCTCCCACCTCCCCGAGCTCGCCCCGCGTCGGGCAGGGTGCTGGGACAGGCGGCCACCCTGGACGTCCCTGCTGACTCCGTGTGTCTCCTCTGGCTTTGATTTAGTTGAAAGTCTGGGGAGAAATAGCCCTTTAAAAAATTTTAAGGGGATCTTTGGTTTTGTGAGGGTAACTGTACTTATTTCCAAAGCACTTTACTCACAAAGCACTTTCTAATTCATAGATGTGTCTGAGAGACTCACAAACTAATTTTTCCATCTAACTTTGTAAATATTCTTTTTCTGTAGACTCAGAATTTATACCCCATACCTCTTTTCTGTTCTCATCTATGTTATGTCTGAGTTGTTTCCATGTTACTTTATTCTTTTTCTTTGTTTGTTAGTAAAAAGATATAAAATTTACATCCTTCCCTGTGCCATGGTATTTTTTCCAAGTCTTTTTTGCTACTACTGTTTGTTATGTTACTTTTTTTATACTGAGTGTATTTAAAATATGAGCCTTTTTATCCCTTATTTGCCCTGAAAGTCTCCATTTAAAACTGGACATTTTAAAAACTGGAAGTCTAAAAGATACAAGGTTTGTCCCACAGATGTAGACTGATTCAGTTCTTAAAATCATTTGAGATCATAACTTTCTATAAATATCTGACATTAGCAGACACTTTGAAGACTCACAGAGCTCATTTTTCTGTAAGTACAAAATAGTAACTAAAACCAAAGAGAACATTAAAAAATACAAATTATAAATATGAAGGAATGTTTATCAGTTTGGGGTGCTTTTAAAGATTTTTTCTAGAAAATGCTATAAATATATTTCTTTATTTCAAAAACAGATTAGAAAGAGGATTCAATATATGCAGGAATGTAGTAATACATTTTTTGGTATTTTGTGCTTTTTAAAGCCTCTGGGTACCCTGAGAGTAATTAGTAAAAGATTCTTAATAAAATAAAGGTTGTGTGACCATAAAAGGAATCAAGCACTTGAAGGTCAAAGAACAGAATTTTCATAAGTTGATAAAACAAATTATTGGGTTTCAAGGCTGGTTAGTATATTCTTCCTTTAGATTGCTGTGTATTTGTATATACTGGCAGTGCACAGAGCAACCTACAGAGTTTCTTGCCAGGTAGTTTTGGCTGAATTTGTTTACATTACAATCATCTTCTATCTTGAACAGGAAAGGACAGATATTAAATTCACTAGATTTTCTGAAGTCAGAATGAAAATACCTTGGAAAATAATGTTGTTAAAGACTGTTTCTTATTTTTGGGCTCCCGTGTAATGTCATAATCATTCCTTTGGATTTTGAAAGAGACCATGACAGGATAAAACAAAACAGTTGGGTCAGGCAGTGTGATGGTACTGCTCAATAACCTTGTCCTGAACACAGGAAATGAACAAAAGTGAGGGCAATTATTAAAAAAAACCAACACAAAATCAACAAAACTGACAGCAGCCTTCCCCCACCCTGTCAAAGCCAGCCATGTCTTAGTTTTTTAAAGCGTGGAGATCTGTGCTGAAACACGGTTAGCTGATTTGCTCCAAAAGATAGGGAATTGCTGAATTTAAGCGATTTGAATAAAAAGCCATAATTTCAAGTTACAGGATTTCAACTTTGTGTGGTAAAACTGAATTACTTAGATGGCAGGGAAAGGGTCCCCGTGGAAGCATTGCAGTGCAGTTGTCTGCCGCTTAGATGCTTTTCCTCTCAGAGATCATTTTCCAAAGCGATTCCTCCATCGCAGACCAGTTTGACCCACTTTCAACGTTGTAAACAGAGATCAGAATTGGAGCGGGAATTTTCCTTGTCATATGAGGCTTCGCGCTCCATTAAGTTTTGTTTGTACTTTTATTTTTGGTCAGCTGTTCGACAGAAAGCGTCGTTTTGAGGACAGCTTTGTTCTGTTTGGGGAAAATAGGGAAGGCGTATCGGGGAATGTGATGCAGCAGCCATTTGACACCCCGTGGTGCCCCCCCTCCCGTCAGGGGCTCCTGGAGGGCAGGAGAGCAGCTGGTTCGGTGCTCTGAAGCCAGGGGATGGGCAGCGTGCTGGATGTGCGGCTGGGTCCCGCACGCCCTGGCCCCCCTCCTTCTCATGGACCATCCCCAGCCCTTGCACTGAGCGTGGGATTGAAGAACCCAGAAGCTGCTCTGCTGCGCGTGGGAGGCTGATCCAAAACACAGCCGCTTCCTCTGGCTGCTCCCGCATCGCTGAGGTGGGAGACGGATGGCACGGGGCTGGCCCCGGGAAAACACATCCGGCTCTCTCTCTTGCTGGATGAGACTTGGTGCGTGGCTGAAAGGAAACGTCACTCCTTTTCCCCGTGGAGGATTGGGTACCGGCGTTGACATTAATTTGGTTATTAATTGGGATAGTACCAGGACTGATAGCAGCAAAGATTAGGATCTTTGTACAATTACCTCATATATCTGTGATGATTCTCTTTTTAATGATAGAGGTCTTTGGCTAAATAAGGTGTTCTGAATTGTAATTTAGGAATAAATTAACCCTTTGTGAGTCACAAGGCAAATGAATTGTTGTGTATGAGCACAAGCACTAAGAGGCAGAGTATCCAATAGGAGGGTTTGGGCTGCCACGTGTGGCAGCCATGTCACCAGCCTTGTCCCTGTGATGAGCATGTGTGCCTACAGCTTGGGCAAAGGGGGATTTATGTTCACTTATCTCTGATTTCACACGTAAATATCAAGGCTAACGATACTTCTCTCCTGTTGTGATAAGGTGTGACCTGAACATGGTATTTCACGTGTTGTGAAGGAAGAAGAAAGGAAAGGTGTTTTGGAGCCAGAGTTAATAACAAGTGATGATTTTTGTAGCCCAGTATCTTTGCAGAGGGTGCAACGCTGGCTGTGAGCTGAATGTGGAGCCCAGACAGAGCTTGGGAACATCCCACTGGCAGTGCAGACATTACTCCTAAGGTGGAAATTTCCAGGTGCTAGTTGGCCCCGAGCAACCTACATTTTGGAAGTTCTTCTGGCAGGATATTCTCACCCTGAAGCCTTGGTGAGGCTGTTGGGGTCTGCATGGCTGACCCCAAAGGCTGTCCTGCCTTCCCTCACTGAAATCTATTGGGAAGGTATTGTGGTTGCTGGTATTGCAGCAGCAGCAGAAGGTCATCACAGGACTAGACCTGGGAGGCAGGAAGCAAAATCTGCATTTTAATGTGCATGTGCTCTCTTCCCTCAGCAACAGTCCTCTCCGGGAGATTATTGTGCTGCTGGCAAGAATAACCCGTGCCGGACAGGTGTGCCTGCCGTGGCTGCATGCTCAGGGAATGCTGGTGCGCGTATCAAGGCTGTTGCTCCAGGGTGGAAGCATGGCAAGGACGAGCTGAGAGCCTGGGGAAAAGTTATCCCAAACAAAGTCGTTAGAGAGCCTTTTTCCTGAATGCATGCTGTTCTCTTCAGCATTACTGTGAGCTTTGTAGGATTGTTTGGTCCTGTTATAGACTTGTCACTGACCGTGTTACTCCTACTGCCTTGTGAGAACAGGGATGCACCAATGCTTTGAAGGAGAATGCCCTTGCTTTTCCTGTCATTGTACTGGCTCTGTAATTCTGTTGACTGGGATATTATCCAAAGAAATATAGTCTGCCTGTTCTCATTGACAAGGCAGAGGACTTGTATCTCTGTTGCCTTTTTTGTTGAAAACTGGATCCTGTCAATGCATAAAGATCTAGACTGAGTTTAATAATGGTGTGCCAGATCCTGAGAATAGGGGGCAATTAAGGAAACTATTGATGATTATGTTGCTTTTTTGTGAGAAAACACAGAAAATTGATGTAGTTTTGCTGGTGTTACTCTCATTAATGTCTTTTCCAGAGTTTTTATATACATTCTTTCTATGCCTGTACATAATGTGGACAACAGAAAAAGTGATTCTTTAGCCCTCAGGTGCCCTACTGCTACCCAGACTATCATCCAAATGCTGTGTCTGTGTGGAGAAAAGGAAGAACTGAGGGGATGCCACCATCATGCTCCCCTCTGGTTACACTGCATGCTAGTGGCTGACAGCATCACATTGTTCAGCTGAAGAAGTTTGAGACTGAAAAAGTTTAAGACTGTAATTTCAGCCTTGGAAAACTGAAAGTCTGGCTTTAAAATTGAAGTTTGTTAACTAGGCATGTATGTAAGTGTTTGCATACACACACATACACACACATATGTATATATATATTATATATAATATGCATGTATATTATTAAAATCTGCCTATGAATCACTGAGGGGAATTCAATATACATCTTCCTTAAATAAAAATTTTAATCAATTGTTACCCAGTGCTGTGATTTGAAGAGCTGGAACCTTAAAACATTTCAAGCATGACAGAGCTTGCAAAAATACTGTGAGCTGGCAGCATGGAAGCAGTGTCTTGCACCTTGGCTGCCTGAGCTTTACTCCCTGATCCTCAGCCAGTGTGACACTCCTGCTCTCTCCCTCACTTTGCTGCCTAGAGCAAAGCCATTTTCTCTCCACATCTCTCAGTATGATGTGATTGCTGCCATTACCCACCTCCAGAGTCACAGGACCATAGAATGGTTTGGGTTGGAAGGGATCTTAAAGATCATCTACTTCCAACACCCCTGCCATGGGATGCCTACCACTAGACCAGGTTGCTCAAAACCCCATCCAGTCTGGCCTTGAACACTTCCAGGGATGAAGCATCCATAACTTACCTGGGCAACCTGTTCCAGTGCCTTGACACTGTAATCATGGTGGGGAGTTGAGGAGGGGTGCAGCTTCATTTGCAAAAAGTTTCCTTCGTGCTGCTCGTCATCACGGCTCACTGAGACCCTGTGGGCAGAGGCCCCTGTTCCTTCTTGGTCGATGAAGCGCTCCTTGGGTCTGAGTGCATTTAATATAGGTCTCCATTTTCCTGCTCTGCAGTGAGTGCTATTGGATGATGTTGGCAGCTTGCCCAGAAGAGAATCCATCCCTTCTGCAGGGCTTTGGTAGTCCTATGGAATATTTTCATGGGGTGGGGGGAGGGGGAAAGCAGTAAAAATCATATACTCCCCACTGATGCAGCTGTGCTGTCAGAGAAGTGCTTTGTTGGCTTTGTTAAAGTCACTGGGGGAAGTGGTACTGTTAGACTGGCAGAGGAATTCCCTCTCTGGCATATGTTACATCCACACTGAGGAGCGATGCCAGCATATCTAGCAGCAGAGCTCTCCCAGTGTAAACAAACCCTGAGTGATTGGACTCCTGAAGCCTGAGCTTGCGCTGCACCAAAACAGCAATGCTCCACAGGAAACACTTGCAGGGTTTACGTGACAAGGGGTGCAAAACCCCTCCCCAGCAGCCTTCCTTCACAGGGGAATCTCTTTGATTCAGTTCCTGCCAAGTCCACACCTGGAGCTGCACTTTTCACGGACTGACTTCAGGGAAATACACATCTTCCTGTGGACGCTTAATGCTGGCACCCCTGGAGCTCTACAGCCTGAGGCTGATGATGCTGCGTGGGGTTGGGGTCAGTTGCATGCTAGCTGATTTCCTCTTTTTCTTTGAAATAGCAAGAAAATAAGCAAAACCACAGGAATTAGGAATATTAGTTCTTAGCTTTTAGGAAAGAAGGGAAAGCAGATTACTGCTGCAGCTGCAACCAGTCTCTCTTTAGTGTATATATCACATCCTTCAGGCACACTCCTGTGCCCATGTTCTGGTAGGACTCCTGCCTAGTTCAGGTCACGGGGGGGCCTGCAATGTTCCTAACAGCAGTTGCAAAGACAGCTGTCAGTCTTGTAAGTTTTATGTGCATGGCATTCTCAGTTTCTCAATGCTGTGTCAACCTTTGTTTTCTGTATGAAATATAAAAATCTGATGAAAACTTGAGAAAACAAAAGTACAGTACAGACTGCCCTGGTGCCCTTAGCCTACCATTTTAGTATCTTAGGGCTGGGTTAAAACCTGCCTCATGGGAGTCAGTTTATAGACTTCTACAAAATCACAGAATCAATTAGGTTGGAAAAAACCGCTGAGATGATCAAGCCTTTGACTGAACACCGCCTTGTCAACTAGAGCTTGGCACTAAGTGCCACATCCAGTCTTTTATTAAACACCTCCGGGGAGGGTAACTCCACCACTTCCCTGGGCAGCCCATTCCAATGTTTAATCACCCTTTCTGTGAAGAAAAGCCTCCTTATGTCCAACCTGAACCTTCCCTGATGAAGTTGAGTCCATGTACTTTGATGGGAATTTAATCAGGGTCCAAGGGAAGTGGCAAAAGTATTGTACTTCTACTGCAGAAAAACATACTGTTTTCCTGAATATTCTTTAATTCAGGTACATATCTGAAAAGATGAACTCAAACAACTGAATCCATTTTACAGTGTCATTTTTGAAGGGCAGATTAATGAAAAAAGTGGCTCTAATTTTTGCATAAGGTCTTGTTTATAAAGGCTGCCACAAGACACATCTGGTATTTTAACCAAACTGTATGTTTCCTTTGCAAACTTAGCTGAACTTAGGTTTTGAGGGCTATTCCACTAAAGAACTGATGCAGCTAAAGCAGAACATTCGTGTGTTTGAATGTAGGTCACTGTTAATGATGGCTAGTCAGGCACAGGAGCATTTCTGAACATGTGCAGGGGAAGAAATCAGAGGAGTGGGAGTAGTCTTCAGCCAACTGAGGGCTCTTGATTTCAGATAGCATAGCAAGGTAGAGGTTGAGGAAGCACAGTGGTGGCTGATGAGTTGGTGTGGCCTATTGGACAGTAAGGAAAAGGTGGTGGGTTACATTTGTGTGGCTAAATGTGGGATTGGAGTTGCTGGTTTGGAAGGTGATAGTGTGTGGTCTGAGGTGGGAGAGATGGAAAGATGGAGTATAAGCACTGGTGTAGGATGTAAAGCAGAGAAGTGTCAGATGTGGGGTTATGCTGATGGCTTTGGAGTGAGGCAGTGGGATCTAAGAGCTGCTACTGTGGCTGTCACCATAGTGGTGTCCAAGGGCAAGAGGTTTGGGAACCTTTATGCTCTATCCTTAATAAAAAATGGGCACTTACCACTTTTCAGAGAGTTCTTCCAAATGACACTCAAAGGACTCTTGTAAGTCCAGGAGATGACTGGAATTTGGGACACTGAGTAGATATCTGCTTACTTCTGTGTCTACTTTACCTTCTGCTTACTGCTGTGTCTACTTTACCTTCTTATTTTACTACTTTACCTTCTGCTGTATCTTGATTAACTTCATGGCCAGGTATCCTTCTCAGTATATAAGAATTTTAGGGCATATTGTAAGGCACCTTCCTTCCTCTTTGTATTGTACACAGAGCCTAGGTGAGTCCTAGAAATGTAAAATTTTGGCACTTTAGTGCACAACCTGTAGGAGCTTCATTCTTTTACTGGATCTAGCTCTTACTATCTATGTGACTGTCTGTCTGACTGCCTGCTGCTGTGCTTTCAGACCATGGGTTCCCTCAAGCCGAAATACATGTGTCTAGCACATACTGACTGCTGTGCAGATTATTATTGAAAAGTTTGTGGGTTGTAGGTTTTATAGGGTGGGAAAAGTCAGTGCTAAAGAGTACATAGTAAGGTCTGGTGCTCAACCAGGACACCTGATTTTAAAACAAAACTGTACTTTGTTGAGAATCCTGATCTGTGTTTTTAGTTTAGTTGCAGCATCCCGCTAATGTGCCATCAGTACGACTTGTGGTCCTTTTAGTGATTGGGCTCAACTGCAGAGAACTCCCTACTTAGGGATGTGGAAGATGTGATTCTCTGAAGTGCAGCTGTGCCTCCTGCTGTCCTGGGAGGAGCACAGGGCTCCATCTGCAGTCCTCTCAGCCCAGCAGCTCCCTGACTGTGGAGGAAGTGCTGCACCTGCCATTGGTCCCTAGCAGTGGATGCTTCCTCAAGAAGCAGAGGATGCCCTCCTGTGTAGCTATGTAGCCACTTTCGCTTTTCCATCCTTGCTGGGTGCAATTGGTGAGGGCAAATGGTCTGGGACAGAGAAGGGAATCTGAATGTCGAAAGGGATGGGTCCTACTGGGCATGGGTGAGGGTGCAGGCAGGAGGCAGCAGCTGGGAGTGGTGGTGAGGGAAGGGACCCCCATTGTTGGACAGTTAATTGCCTGCAGCTTCACCACCCAGGCTGGTGTGAGAATGGCCAGGCTTCCTCCTCATGATGTTTCTAATCTCATTTTTATCCCTGAACACAAACCCTGGCAACAAATTCCAGCCTGTAGTGCTTGTGCAGGAGGTGTTTGCTCCATTGGAAAATCAGTTGCCCTTGGTCAGTCGAAGGGGTTGGAAGCAAGGGAAACACAGCTGCTGTGGGACCAAATGTGATCAACAGGACCCTTTTGTTAGCTTTGCTGCATTGTGCAATTATGGCATTTTTACTGATTAGATTGCAGTAATGCTCTGTGTGTACAAGGTGTTCTAAAACATGGGGAGAAAACTGTTCTGTGCTGTGAGGGGAATCTGATGTAAAAGGCTCCAGGCAGGATGAATAGGATTTCCCACTTCTTAAGGGCTGAGTCTTTGAACTACGGACTCCAGCAGCCATACTCCTGAACATAACGTTTTTGAGTGTCTGCTGGACTTGGCTGCTAGTTTGCAGCTAGTGTTACATTCCCCATTAGTTTCTTCTTTCTAGTAAGTGAGATAGTCTTCTTACATAGTAACAAACCATGTTGTGCTTATTATATGTTGTGCTAGATAAATAATTGATTAAACTTACTCATAGGAACTGTGTTGTTACTCTGTCTCTTCCTACTGTCCATCTAGTAGATGCCAGTTTCTATATAAAGACCTTGTACACTTCTTGCTCTGTGACCCAGTTTGTCAACTTCTTCAGCAGATGAATGCAAGTAAACAGCTAATTTCCCATACATATAGCTGAAGATGTCTCCTACTTTTTATTAATGTCTCATGTTTACTTGAGATTGCAATCAAAGAACTGTGGGTTTGTTTGTTTGTTTGTTTGTTTTATTCATTATCATACACATTCCTTGCTTTTTTTCGTCACATAATTTGCCTGTCCAAATGAACTAGTGGTAGCCTTTTTCATTTTTTCTAAGACCACCCCGTCGTACTTTTTCCTGATGCAGCCTCTCTGCATTGCCCTTTTAAACTAACTTGTTATGTTGTTTAAAACCATAGATTTAAACTGTTCAAAAGGGATGTAACATTTAGCTAGGTACCATCTATTTGCATCACACATTTCCCCCCACCTTTTCTGGATGGTGGGAAATGTACTCTTCTCCTTGATAGCTGCAGTGCATCACGTAAGTGTCCTCATTGAACTAGCTGTGGTTTCCAGCACTGCTCCCCAAGAGATTAAATCTTAATCAGAACCTGTCCCTGAACCACAAAGAAGTGGTTTAAACAGTGGCTGCTTGGCGTATTACCTTCCACTCATCTCTTTGGATTCCACCGTGGCACCCCAGTCCCTAATTAAGAATCTGTCATGCCCCTCTGGAACCCTTGTCTTTTCTAATTACTATTAACCTTTTTTATTTGTTTTACTAGAGCACACAGAGGTTCTAGTTGGACACTGAAGCTTCTTTGTACTAAGAACTGTGTATACATACAAGAAATAGACAAGCCCCATTAATGAACTAGCGGTGTTGGTCTATGATAGGAAAAGGATGAAGTAAATACTGGAGAGGAAAATATGTAACCTCTTTATTTCACTGGCTTTATGTACATGCAACCTACTTTTTATTAAGCTAAGTAATTTTGGAATATGACCCTACATTTATTTTGTTTATCCTTTGTCTCTGAATGTATTTGCTGTCTTTCAGGTGAACTAGGCCTTACCTGCCTGTGATCTGCTTGCATGATGTTCTGTTACATTTTGAATAGCCTGTGAGGCTATAAATGTGATCTGTGTGAGAGGTCATGCTCCTGAGCCTCCTGTAACCATAAAGGGTATCATGTACCATATGTGTGATTTTCTCATGGGCCTGGCCCACATAACTGCACTTCAGCATTCTGTCGCAGGGCTGATTTTGTTCTTCTGGTCCCTTACTGTGTTTCTCAGCTGTCTGTTGGAGGTTGCCAGAATCACATTAGGATTCTCCCGGTAAATAATGGGTTTGCTTCATTTTATGGGATCATTAACACTTTACATTTCTAGGAGGAGGCAAATGCTGAGATATTTTTAAATTCTTTACCCATATGCTTCTGTCTTCTGTTGTATAAAAATGCTGCTGCAGCCATAGAGCTGAGAAAATGTTCCCTGCTTCTTTTTTCACTCTGAAGTCTTTTCCTTGTTTTGAGGGAAGAAATGACATTTCCAAAGATTTACTCTAACTTATTTTATTGTTTTGAGGAAGATGACTTTTAACTAGAAACATGCATTAGAGTGATGGTGGGGCTAAGGTCTTGGTGGTGTATTTGGCATGTATTTTAAGCTTCCAGATCTGACAGAGAACAATTTGCAGGGTTTGGGTTTTCTTTGCTTGTTCTTTCTTTAATCTTCAATTGAAAGTTTTTGCCTTTCTCTAATCATGTCTCTCCTTACCCTCCCCCCTTCCCCCCAAACCCTTTTTTTGGGCCTCTTTCCAGTTATTGTTCAGTCTTTTATGAATTAGGTGCAGCCTCTTATGACGTGGTAATACACGTCTGGGTTTCTTAGAATTACTGCCTTTAATGTGTTGGAGACTTTGCGACATTTTGTGTTAATGTGGATTACATTACGAGACAAGACATTTGTTTCTTTTAAGAGAAACTTGGATTTACTGTGATTTCTTGGGAGAGGTTATTTGTGTTTGAAGAGCAGAAGTAATGTCAAGGTGTCTCAGAATGAAAAGAGGCCTTGATTAACAAAGGAGAAGAAAATGGTGGTTGCAAAAAAGAGACAAGGAAGTATGTAGCACATGTAAAAGGAGATAAACCCCAGTTACTATGTAAATAGTTTAATATAAAACAGTTATAAATTGCAACTGTGTCATTGTTGTGTGAATATTAAGAACATATAGGAGCATACTAATAGCATCAACATTGAAAAAATTCCCAGCATCCTATTCTAACAAGGGAGGTTGGCATGATAGCTTTAGATTTCTTACTAGAATTAAGAAATAAATTAATAGAATAATTAAGAAGTATATCAAGCAAGAGATGTGAAGGTCGTGGTGTTTTCAGGAGGGCTCTCTCACCTCTAGTGTCCTTCAAACTTAGTAAATTTATCTTTTGGGCTGTAGTACTTCCATAGGGTTTCTTTAGGAATCCCTTTATGTTTTAGTGTAGTAAAGGGTTATTCCTGACCCACAGTGGTTTTTCATAGTGCCAAACAATTTGAAGAGTTTGGAGGGGGTGTGTGAATGTGTGCTTTCCTTGAGGAAAGGAAAACTCTTCAACTCATATCGTCACCAAATTCTCCTTGTATTACAGACTAGTGGCTTTAATTTAAAACTCATCTGAATTTTGTGATCAGAAAATGATAGTGATAGTTTTAAATTTCTTTGTGCCTGGTTTACCCTGTGATGCTGTCACATTTGTGAATTTTTGTGGTATCACAGGGTCAGAGGTATCTTTGATATCTTATAATCATGTGGGAAGGCACTACCTTAGTTTCAGCTTGATGGAATGTTTGGAGCCAACCTTATGTGAAGTTCCCAGTGCTATGCAGGTGGATTATGCAGTGGGTTTATGTAACCTTGACTTACATGTGCATTTGGAAAAAACCTCCTCTGAGTGTAATGTGTGATCAAAGGCCACGACACTCTGTGTTGCAACACCTCGATTTCCAGCGACTTGCCAGTACACTTCTGTGCTAGGCTTTCTTTCCCCTCCTGAGGGAACAAGGTGGCCAGTTTAGGCAATGATTTGTTTGCTAAACCACTTCATAGAAATCAATGAATTTATTGTGAAACGATGCTTATGTGCACACAGAATTTGAGTTAAGTTGTGATAAGTCAAGCCTTACTTACAGGCTGGCAGCTTTTCGGTGGAAGGGCTATACTTTGCTTTCTGGGTACACAGAGGTTGAGCTGAAGGCACCGTGAGTGCGGCTGCAGAGAGCAGATAGCTGCATTCCCAAAAACCGTCTTCGATTCAGTCAAGGCTTTCCTCTTTGTGAAATTGTTTTTCTTCTGGGGTAGGAAGGGGCTGTTTAAAAAACTACAAATAAAGGTCGTTAACATCAGACCCTGGAATTGGTAGATTATTAACTCCGGGTGCTGGTATTTTCCGCGGAGGTCTTCGGGGCATTTCTGATGTATTTCCTTGTTAGAAAACCGATACTCAAGGGTGAACCGGAGAGAGAACGAGGGCACCGGCAGCCCCCTTGGCGACACCGGCCACCCGCGGCGTGCGCCTTGTACCCTGTGCGTGGTCACTGCTCGTCCCGAGGAGGGGCTATCGCCGGGCCGCCCCCCAGGCAGCTCCGCCCTGCAGCCAGACCCGTCACGGCACTGGGGTCTGTGTATCAGCGTTTTGAAAAACTGGGAAGCATGGTGCGGCGAGGCCCGGGGCCGCTCCCACGGGCGCTCCCGCCCGCAGCCGGGGCGGGGCTGGGCA
>VZTZ01034635.1:130167-243215 GCA_013400955.1 Drymodes brunneopygia
GCGCCGGTACCGCGTGGAACGGCCACACCGCTCCTCGCTGGGCGGGCAGGGCGCGCCCCGACCCTCTGTCACTGCACACACCGAGTGCCGGCCAAGGCGTTTGCCTGGCCCCGGCGTGGCTGAAACCACTGCTGTTCTGTCCCGGTGAATTCTTGCTACGTTTAAATCGTGTCCGATTTTTTCTGTGGAATTGCTTTGGAAGCACAGCGGTCGGCTTAGAGAAATTAAGTTGCCTACAGCCGAGTGAAATGCTAATTGGAGAAAATGGCAGGTGCTGTTTCTTCTATTTAAATTTGCGTTACATAAAAGCCCAGCAAACTGCCATCTTTTCCGAATGTGTGTTCGCAGGGTTGCAAATTAGGTTCTCGAATATTGCTGGTATATTTAGCTATAGCAAGTACATACTGCTGTCGAGTTTACTTGATGTTGGTGTGTGGGAAGGAACTGATGAGATTAAAAACAGGTTTCAGCTTCTCTACGTTGGAAAGTGAGAGGTATTGTAATTTCAGTTCTTGGAGACGGTTTTTTGGGTGGAAAAATTGGTTTCCAGTGCTTTGGAACTTAAATTAATGCAGTGTTGCCTTAATTAATTCACAGGGTCTTGTGGTACCTCTGGTCTTGCCCGTGATTTTGCCAGGCAGTAACTGAATGTCATTAAAAAAGACTGATTGCTTTCCTGAGGCCTCTAAACAGTGAAGTATCATTAGTGAAAATAATGATACTTACAGGACTTGCCCTTAATCTTAGGTTCCCTCATGGATAAAGTGGAAATTAAGACTGCTTTTAGCACTCCTCTTGTGAATAAGTCCTTACATTTTTACCTGCCTTCCCTTCTCCCCTCCAAATACATAGAAAATCCCCTAGGATTTCTTGGGAGAAAAACCAAATAAAGTTCTAAAATACTCAGAAACCTGGTTCTGGGGTGAACAGTTCATTATACCAAGCATTCTTTTTTTGCTTTGGAGCAGCTGTCACTCCCATTTTTCTTTTCTAGGGCCACGTTGAGTTTTTCATGCTTTCAACATTCATGTGTGTGAGCAGATCCAAACTTCAAGTGGTAGACATTTATGAACTGGAGAGTACTGGGGAAGGAGGTACTTCAGATCTCAGTGCAGAAATAAATTGAGTGTTGTAAATGTTAAAGGGGGGAAAATAGCATTAATGTCCCCTCTCCTTTAGTAGTTTACTTCATCAGTTCTCTCACAAAGCTTGAAGCTGTTGCAATTGTGACAGGCTGGGAATAGTTACAGCGTTGCAGGTTGGTCTCTCTTCTAGTTGCACAAAGCTTTTGTCAGCTCTTTTCCTTGGGGAGACGAGAAAATGAAGGAAAATGATTAAAAGAAAAGATAATTTTGGCCTTGTTCTGAGAGCCTGAATATTTTTGGGAATAGTCAAATTGTTAACCTGGCCTCAGGGGCTTCTCAGCAAGACTGCCGGAAACACCTTTCTTACGTGGAGGTAACTGGCAGCAGTAGCTTCCAGCTCAGCATGCTGGAACAGGAATTACTCCCAAGCTACCAGAGAGTTCAGAAGCTGGCAAGAAGGGGCACAAATGCTCGGGCTTATGGAGCTCTTGTGCATGTATTTATGATTTGTACATTGTGTGTTCCCTGTTGTTTTCTCATTAATTTTTCCAACCCCCTAACTGTGGCCAAAGATGAGAGCAATGGCAACCTGGATTCAACCAGGGAGTAGCTGGCAGGGGCCTCTTGGCCATCCGCTACTGCTGGGCTCCTTCCCCTCCCTCTGTTAACAAGGTGTGAGTCAGCCCTGGAGAATCTGTGCCTTCCGCCCTGTGGGAACTGGGGCGCTGCCACAGCTCCCCTGTGCAGGGTCTATGTAATGCTTCCTGAGTCGCAGTCAGGCTTAGAGATTGCGTTGGGTGAGGAGTGCGAGGAGCATCTCTGGAACCGCTTTAGGGGATATTTTCAGAGAGAGCAGATGAGCTAACAAGGTGTTAGTGGTGAGTACAAATATTTGAAAAAGAGGTGGATGTGTATGTGGTACCTTAAATAATGGAAATATTTGGACAGTATGGGTTTCAGAGGAAGCCCTAGGGTGGTGTGGGGAGATGTGACATTATTCTGTGCGCTAATGTGGTGCTTTTCCTAATAAGTGTTCCACAATGTGGAGTTTTCCATGACCTCTTGAGCCTTACATTGAATGTGAGTTATATGTAGTTGGATCAGATGATTTCTCTGTGTGTAATTTTGTGAGCCTGGTAAAAGCATGGTAATGGTTAGATTAGCCTGAGATCAGCATTGCACAAGCACTTTTTGCTCCCAGATCTGAACTCATCTTGCAAGTAGTGGTGTGGTATTTTTATGAAGCCATGTTGGAGCTTCTTTCCTTGCTGGGGCTCTGTGTGTCTCCAATTTTGAAGATTTTGTTACGGCATGTTTGAGAATTTGGTAAACTACTGTGGTTAATGGAAAGTTGCAGAGCAGTAGATGGCTTCTTAGAGGTGCATCCATCTGCAGATCCTTTTATTAGAGGACATGATAACTTCGGTTGTTTTCGTGCACATAAAATAAAGGGCAGAGATGACAAAATCTGTTGGTTTGGAAAAGTGCTGGTGTCTGAAAGTTGTTCTTATTTTCTTCCTCTTGTTTCCCAGTAAGTTTGGGCTGCTAGAAAATTAATAAAACATACAGAAAGGGTATTTCAGATTCTAATGAGAAGTATTCCTCTTCCTCAGAGGAAACCAATGGCTCCCTTCCCACACCCCCCCGTAATTTTTGATATTTAAGTGTTCCAGAGAAAAGAGAATACTTAATTTGGAGCTTGCAGCAATCTTTGTACAGCAAAGCATGATTCCAGAAATAACCAGAAGAATGTTCTGCTAGGATTGGGTTTTTAAAATTATTTTTAATACAGTTTTCTTGTATGCGGATACAAGGAACTGAGACCTATTAATGGAAGAATGTTCCTAAGACCTCCACCAGGGACTGAATTTCCTTATTTTTTCCCCTTCTGAAAACCATTACTGTTTCCTTAGAGTAATTGTAGCGTTGAGTAGTTTTTTCTACTTTGAGCCTTAAGTGCTGTTGCTGAATGTCTGTATAGATGGAAGGGACTGCAGAATAGCTGCCTGTGTTGTCAGTTCACAACTTATTGTGCACCTTTTCCTTAGGCAAATGGAACATTTGCTATATACTGTTCTTGCCATTTTTGCTTTAAAGGCTGTTTCCCCACTCAGTTTTCTCTTTGGGTGGGAAGACATTTAACTGTGCTCCCTTCTGAGGAGCATGACCTGCTTTTCAAAGCAGGGTCCTAGATGCTTCTTGTACCTGAGGGACTCTGTTCTAGAAGAACGTCAGTGGATGTGAATAGTTAAGAAGGAACTCACTGCGGGTGTATCTTACACAGAAGTCTGGCAAAGGAGAGAAAAATGAGAAAGTGATGGCTTATTTCTACCTGAGCCCTAGCAAGTTTTGCCATTATGATTATCTTGTACCTGTGTCATGTTACTCTCGTTTTGTTCTCTCTCAACAGAGCTTGATCTTCCTGAATATAATGCTGTCTTTTCTTATTCTCTGACCAGGGCTGTTTAACAGGCCCTGGAGAAGTCACTGTATAGTTCAAAAGCAGTGAAGTTTGTTTGAGGAGCAGTTGAATGTAGAATAATGAACAAAAATTGATTAATGGAAAACCATGTCAGTGTCTGCTGTTTAAAGGGCAGAATGCTTGATATATCCTGTGAGCAATGCCATGGTCTGTGTGATCAAATTCCGTAAGTAGCATCTTGCAGGATTTTTCTGCTGGCTTTCATCAAATAAAATATTAATCCTTGCTTATCTGTAAATATCTAATGTTAACAGGTTTCTTGAGTTCAAAAATATTTTGTATTTCTGACTTCTAGACTGATGAGTAAGACAGCAACTACCTAATGTGAAAAGACAAACCATGGATTTGAGAACCTTTTCCCTGCCTAGAGACCTGCTTGCCTCTAGGATTCAAGGATGGTAATTTTATTACAGAGGCAGCAATGCCAAACCCAGGACTTTCTATAATAAACTAACCAAAGAAGAAATAAAGCAAACCTGGCAATCTTATGCAGTCTAAGGAGATCCTGTGTTTGTATATTATAAAATGTGTTGTACAAGAGAGATTTGCCCTTAAGGTTCAGAACACTGCATGCAAATTTGTGAAATATAATTCATAGCTCTCAAGATTTAATGAAGATATACAAATGCCTGTGAATGTCTATAATGGAGCGCTGGCCTTGGGGAAAAGTTTGTAAGGGGTGCCAGTGTCACTCTGTTAGAGCAGATAGCTTTTTGGGAGCAAGGGTGCCTGTGTTCTTCCCTCACACCCACCCCTACCATAGCAGTTCATCTGTTAGGTGATGCTTCTTTCCTCTGAGCCTTGCCCATGTCTTTAGATTATTATGGCTGCAATCCTACTACCAGTGTGGATTTGAAAAGGTATTCTGCCAGTTGGCTTTCAAAGACCTATTTGTATAAGGAGGGTGTAGAGCTATGCTGCTAGTGTGGATGGACTTGGCTGACATTCACTTGTCAGTGAATTAGGAATAAATAGGCTTCTAGTACTGAAGAGCTTTATGCCAGTCTTATGATGATGATACAGAAATTAAATCATCTACTTATTCCTTTCAGCCCTTGTTCAGACTATCATGTTTATTTTGTCAAGAACAATATTCGTTACATTTGCTCCTGGTTTTATTCCAACGCAATGTCTTTCTAACCCAGGAGGTGTGCTGCCAAATGCCTTCATGATTCTTAAGTATTATAAACATTTTCCAGAATTTCAATGTCTTAAAGTTACCGTGCTTTGCTTACAGACTGCACATAGGGAAGTTTTATTTGGAGGCTGAGGTCTTACCCGTATATTTTTCAAAAGGGAAAAGTTGTATCTTTTAAGTAAGATGTGTCTACTGTATTCCTTCCCCCAGCTCCTACCCCAATTTCTACTTGTTCATAAACTATTCTGAGCATATTTTAGATATTGCCTACAGTGAAGTGCAGTGCGTCACTGCAACGTGTCTTGTACATATAGACCTCCAACATGTGACTACTTCTTTCTCCCTCACACCCTCAATTTCTGTCCTTTTTCCCATGTGTAGATAGATGTTTTTAAGATGGGGAGATGCTGTTGCTTGACTGTTTGTTATTTTCATAATGTCTTCTTGTGGTATGAAGAATTTTTATGATGCACAGAGTAGCAGGCCTAGGACTGAGACTGTGTTTCATGTGCTTACCAGTCCTTTGTATTCCTGTTGAAGAGAAGCCTTTGAATACTACTATAAGGATGTCTTACACATTGAATGGTGGAAAAATAGTATTTTTTGTCTGAGATTAGGCCGTATACAGTTTGTCCATAGTGTCATAGTAGCTGAGAAGGTGACACAGAGACAGGAACATATGGCATTGAACAGGGAGGGAAGGGAGTATCAGAAATTGTTACAGTTTTATTTAGTAAAACCCTGCGTAAAACACAAATCTGCATGGTAGCTTTTCACATCCTTACATGGCTCCCTTTTCACTTAAACCTTCCTTCTCTTTCCGTGAGATTTTATTTCTTGTGATTCTGCTGGGCTTCTTATATCAGCAGTAGCATGGGTTTGTGCTATCACTTCTTGACTAAAGTGACTCCAGTGGCTTTCATTAAAGAGGAAGAATGAACCTCCTTATTCGGGTACATGGACAAAAGCACCTGATACACGATATTTTTAAAAGGACTTAGAGAAAAGCTATCGAGTAACCAATGTGGATTACAAGTGTGTCTTTGTAACAATAGTGTAACAAATAGCAGGCGAATGTGCTAGTATTTTTTTTTCTTTTCGCTACTTGAGATCTATGTTCAGTACTTTCCGAGTAAAAAAAATTTTGCAATTTTGAATTGGACCATGAATATTTTAATTCCTGCCAGTTCTTTTGTATTGCATGATTTGTTATACTTTGAACACACACATATAAGACAGTGTGTATGCATAGTCTGGCAAAATGGATCTATCACGGGTGCAGATTCCTTTCTTTGCTGCATGAAGCATATGTGAGGGTGAGTATAACGTGTCAGAATACATCCAAGATGTTTCAGTCATGTCTTGCTGGTCAGCATGTACTAGGCAAGTTGCAGTGACGCAGTAAATATTAACCAGTCCTCCTGGTTTTGGCTGGAATTGAGTTAATTTTATTCATAGAAGCTGGTTTACTGCTGAATTTTGGAATTAGAATGAGAATAATGTTAATAACTCACTGGTTCTGTTGTTTCTGAGAAGTGCTTACACTAAGGCAAGGACCTTTTAAATTTTTGTGCTGTCCTGCGAGGGAGGAGATTGGGGGACAGGAACCTGGGAGGGGACCCAGCCAGGGCAGCTGACCCCAGCTGGGCAAAGGGATATTCCACACCGTGTGGTGTCTTTCTCAGCACTAAAACTGGGGGGAGGTGGCTGGGGGGTGTCCACCTGCTGTTTGAGGACTGGCTGGGCCCTGGTCAACAGGTGCTTGTGCATCATTTCTTTTCTGTATTCTCTTATTGTTATTTTCTCTTCCTTTCCTGTCATGCTAAACTGCCTTTATCTCAACCCATGAATTTAAGATTTCTTTCGAGTTCTCTCCCCCTTCCCACTTCTGGGGGGATTGGGGGATGAGTGAGTGAATGACTCCTGTGGTGTTTAGCTGCCTGCCAGGTTAAACCACAGCACTGGTATAGATCTGTTCAGAGCAGTTGTGTGAATTAGTTGCTCTGTGGTTTGGGAGAGGCTTCTGTGTAACTGCTTCATTTGTGGTGTTTGTTTGGATCTTGAGAATAAAATGAACCTTCATCTAGCAATTAAAACATATTGCACTATTAATTGAGAATGCACAGAAGACTTCAGTGTTATGCTCAAATATATCAAGAGGATTTCAGTGCTTCTTTGATAGAAGAGGAGTTAATGATATGAGGGAAAGTGTTGAAACTAGGAAAGTTGGGAGAAAAGGGTGGGTAGAGAGAGTTAGAGGGTTTTGAGCAGAACTTCAGAGTCATTAAGGCATAGAAAGTGAGAAGAGTTTGCTTCCTGGTTTACACTGTACTCCTGACTTGTCAGAGGAGTTCTTGCTCTCTTTAGCCTTCTCCTGCCCTCCTTTGTTGTGAAGCACAGTGAGGAAGGGCTGATCTGCTGGTTTCCTGAAGGGTGGGAGCTGTGCAAAGTGGGTCCCTTCTGATTAGCCCTGAGCAGGGAGCAGGCTGTGCAGAGGTGGTGGGGATGCCAGGTGTGAAGGCAGGTCTTGGGAGGAGAACAGGTGAGCTGCTCTGCCTGTCTCAGCAAGAGAACAGCAGGGACAGTAGAGAGAGGGATGGAGATGGCATAAGGATGGTGTGGCACCTGCTGTGAGGCCAATGCTCAGCAGGGAAGTGCATTTCAGAAATCAGATCTTGTTCCTGTTAGAACCTGCCTGTCATTTTACTTCCCAGAGGAGGGCTATGGTCTTGTTACTTGCTGTTGTGGTTTTTATGAATGCCTTGTGAAGCTGGGCTTTGGAAGTTTCAGACTCCCTCCCTACACGCACACTTCTCTTGAATAGTTTTGAAGAGATTTTTTAGCTGGCAAGCATACTAAAAATAGAAATGTAGATAAATCTTGCACTGTACAACTACACTTGCATATACTGAACACAGTTACATTGTTATTAGGTGTCAGATTATTTCCCAAGCATGTGTGTGACAGAGGAAAAACAAAAAATATCCAAAATAGGTTAAAGGTGGTGGTATATTGTGTGAAGAAAACTTGAGTACCTGCAGATCTTAATGACATAATGTGTTTTCTTAATGTATGCTTTTGGACTGAGAAGGTCCTCAGAGCTGAAGTGCATCCTGCAGTCTGTGAGATGGCAGTGCTCAGTCCCTGCAGGAACCTGGAAAAGTTTCTCCTCTTGTGACAATGACTGTGTTGCATCATTTTGGCAAGGGAGGAATTCTGGCAGAACAGTTGCTTTGAAGCTTACCTCAAATGAGGACTATGAAGAAGAGAGTCCAGCCTGGCAAAGCAGGCTGCTGCTTTTGTTTACTGTTATCTCGCCAGAATCTTTGATTTTACTTTGAACTTAAGAGTCTACATAAATCTCTTCAGTTACCTGTAAATTATGGAGTACCAAATCTAGGTCTTTTGTGAGTTGCTCTGATTTCTTAAGTGCTTCCAGCTTTGCAACTGTTCCTGACTTCTGCTTACATGTAAATATCTTGGCATGTGCGGGAAACGTGATATGTATTCTGCTGTGGAGAGTGGTTTTCACAGGCTTGATTTTGAGAGATGGTGTTGATGAGAGGGGAAAAGCACCTTGCTCTAATTAAAAGGGAAAGAAATATTAGAATATGGTGATTTCTCCATTTCCTTAAGGGGAGTTATCTTACTGTGCTCAGCTGAATACACAAATGGCTCTAGCACTTGCATGTTTCAGCTTGAGCCCTCTATTTCACTGTAGTTAACTGTGTTTAGGTGTTTCATCAGATGCTGGGCTGGTTCTGGTCAGTATTACTGAGAGCTGGAGTCTGCCTGTGTGAGGAGCAGCATGTTTTTTTGACACTTGTAGCTTTTCCCAGGTCTTTCTGTTTTTCAGGAAATACTGAAAAATTCTAGGTAATGGGTAAAATTGTAGTGCTGAAAGCCTCAGAGTCTTGTTACTGAAAAAAAGCTGCCTTCAGCTGTGTGCCTCATCCTCCACCTCTCGGATGAAGCCAGCAGGATCCAGCTGGTTGGGTAACTTGGGGGCAGGTGAGGAGGGAAATTCAGCTGTGTGGAAAAATGATGTGGTGTTTTCAGTAGGTGGCAGTCCTTCTCTGAATCAGTCCTGGGCCAGTGGTGAGCCTGACAGAGAGAGGCAGGGAGAGAGGAAAAAAGAGGGAGCAAAGTTTTTCTGTCAGTGCCATCTTGTGGGCCAAGTGCAAATACACGAGCCTGAGCACTGGTGCCTTGGAAAGAAAAGGGGTGTTTCTTCTGGTGCAGGGCTGTCTGCCTGAGTGGTGTCCTGAGCTGGCTCTGCCCTGCTGGCAGCTTTTGCTGGGAGCCCGTGTGTGGGCACCCAGCAGTTATTTTTTCCATTTTTACTTTACTTTTGGGGCCAGCAGGGAGATGGGAAGCATTCTTGGGGTACCCTTTGCTTTCTGAAGGGCTGAGGCTATAGGCTCATTTTTAGCAGGTGAAATCCTGATTGATTCTTTTCTCCCCCAAACCAGCTCAAGTCATAGACTTCTTCCAGTTTTTTGACTGTTGTTGGCCACACTTCTTTGAATGGAGTGTTTAGAAACTGTTAAGTGGCAGTTGCTTTTGAGTCGAATTTACAAATAAAGCAGTAAATACTGAGCCAAGCTCCTTTGATACAAATCCTCAATGCTACTTGCTTCACCAGCCCTATGAAAGGTAGCAGTGCAGCTGCCTTAGATTGTGAAATAATAAAGGAAAAACTAGAGGTGGGGGAACCCAATAACAAATAGGTGCTTTTAGTAGCTGGTGTAAGGGCATCTTCACAGATCCTCTCCTGCTAGTGCTGAGTGATTTTATTTTTAATAACTAGATGTTTTAAAAAATTATTCCCATGCTCTTCACTCTTATTTTCTACCCCATACCCCTGATGTTTTCCTTGAGGAGGGCAGAAGACTTGTTATCAGAGTGAGGACTAGTGATGGTTAGTGAGAATGTGGTGGTGATATACTTAGTAGTTTTTGCCAGATATATACTTGTTAAATAACTTGCAAAATTCCTGCCTATCAAGTCTTCTCAATGTTATGTCCACTCTTGCTTCACTGCAATCCCTAGGCTGTTTTGCATGATGTTTTTGGGGGAGTGTTGGCTGGAAGTGCCAGCAAAAGCAGTTCTCCTAGGCAAGTACTGCTGGAAACCAAACCACTGCCCTAGCTTTACTTAAATTATCTCTTCTGTTCTTGCCCCACCCCCCGCCCCCTTCTTTAAGCTCCCCTCTGAAAAATTTCAAGACTGGGTACTCCAGGTACCTGTTTTCCCCTTGCCCACCTGCCTGTCAGTGACCGAGCATGGCAGAGAGGGTACACTGGTTTGGATCAATGTGAGTTGCAATGGAAGCACCCCTAGCAAGGCATCCATCAATTCCATGCTTTCCGTTCCTAACAGAGTTGTAAACTCTGTCAGCAAGTGTGTACTGCCTGTGTATTATTTGTACATCATCTAGATGAGTTTACATTGTGTTTCATGATTATTTCTGAAGAAATACAGGCAGAAACACATCTTGCTTTGTCTTTAGATGATCTGACAGACTCCCAGTGAGCTGTTCATTGCTTCCCTGCCAGTCTGTGGGTTAGCTTTTTGTTCCAGTTGTAACTGACCCTCAGAACTGGATGGGTTGAGTGGTTGGCACAGAGGACACAGCAGGGAAGGGAGAAGTCTGGGACGTCCTCTTTTGACAGCAGCAACCCAATCTAGAATCAATAGACCTTTACATACTTTTAAACTGGGACAGCTTATTCTTCAAATGTTTTGAGTTCATTCAGTCAGTACAAAGCAAAGAGACTGAGAGGGGGTGGAGTTCATCACACCCCCCACACTTGTTCATTTAATTAATGAATAAAAATGAGATAAGAAAGACAGTTCCTGTATCTTAAGTCTCTTAGCAGAAAGTGCCTGGAATCACTTGGTTTTAAATCATCAGGCACAAAGATTCCTAGTTGTTAAATTAACTGGATTTCTGTTAAAAACATATTGAAGTGCCTTTTTTTTTTTACATGTTCTATATGTTTATTAGCTTCATAGAGTGCTAAATGTACACCTCCAAAATGTACTCTATAAGCAATTACCATGTTTTGTCTAAAAGCAAGTCTCTGCAGAAATCATGACATAGTTCATCATATTTTGTTGTTCGATCACAGTCTTTATTGTTAAAGCATTAAAGTCATGTATCTTATAGCATTTAAACATGTGGAGATAGGGTAATCGCTCACCTTTTTTTTTCCCCCTAAAGATTGATGCCAAATGTTTAGGAAAGTGCTTGAATTACAAACATGGAACAGGATGTTAATCTATACTAATCTAATCATTATTTGAATAGGCCATTTAAATCCATCCACCCTGTGGGCTTGTGAGCAGCATAAAGTAAATTACAAGAAAATGCATTTTCACAGCCTTTGCCTTAGGCTAGTTCTTCACCCTAGTGTCACATGAACATTTTGCAAAAGATAAATTTCTTGGATAAATGCAGCTAAAGTTTTCTATACTTGGCAATAAAACTGAAAGAGCAATTCTTCATTGTTAAAATATAAAGTTGTAGTAATTACCTGACTTTGGTATTGTGAACTGCTGATAGTTAAATTGACCACATCCACGTATTATTTATGGTCTAAGTTAATTAGTTGGCTTGAAGGGCTCAGCAGTTTTGAGGATGCCAGTCAGCTAGTTGAATTCTATCCTGCCTGTACTTGCTTACTAAGATGGCTTATCTCTTAATTTTTTTGTTAATATTTCCTTCTAGAGGTATTTCAAATGTCTCTATAGCATTCAAAACTAAGTGAATGAGTGTAATTTTATTTATAGCTGTTGTCAGCCAATGCAGAAGAATGTACATGTGCCTTTAGAGCACTCCAAAAAATCCCAGGTCTTGGGAAAGTACTTTGACATAGAAATGGGAGACTGTTGTAAATTAAAATTCTGCAGTCCATTGTCCTCCACTGACACACTCAAAAGCATGTAATTTGGGGTTGTTTTGCACAGGTGTAGATAAATCAGCTTTTGTATTAATTTAGTTTAAAATAGGTAAGTGGAATACTTACCTTTGTATTGTAAAAGCATTACAAGACTAGAACAACTATTGACCTAACTTTTGCACACCACACTTTTCCTCAATTCCATTTTAAATGTGGCTGTTACTAAGGCTTTGACCAAGAAATTGCTATGCCAAACCTAAAATGCATTATTGGGCCCCTTCTGTATGTGCATTGTGCTAAATAAGTAATTGCTCAGGTTTTTTCTAGGAACGTTGCCTGGTTCCAGCTGGAAAGCTGTTCATCGCTCTTCCTTTGTTCATTGGATGGTCTCAGACTTGGATTTAAGTATGAGTTTGGAGGCAGAATTAGTAGCTGCTGTATGGATGTAGTGCTTTCCACAATACTTCTTTTGTTTTGTTTCTGAAGGAGTGATATTACCCTTGTTCCATGGTGCTTGAGCTGCAGCCTTGAGAGTCTGTGGTTGGACACAGCACCTCTGGGCCTCAGCTGGAGCTGTGAGCACAGAGCTTGACACAGAGCAGGCTGAAGCCAGGCTGTGGTCCTAGGGCAGATGAAACATCAGTGACACATACTGTCACTTTTGAGTTTCTTGCCCATCCATCGTCTAGCAGGGATGCTTGGCAGACTCCAAGGTGAGATGGTGCAGGAAGGTCAGCTGGTAGGAGTAACCCTACCATCCTGCTTTCTTTCCTACCAAATTGACCTTGTGGAGGTCCAGAAGGACCTGGGGTTGGCACGAAGTGAGCGGATAGATTGTTGTACAGTCAATATGTAGATTATCTTTAGGTGATCCTAGACTTCAAAAAAAGTAGGGAGAAAGAAAGTTCTCTGTGGCAGCTTGGTGATGTGTGGGAGATTTGCTGTGTCTCCAGCTCAGCCTCTGCACCTGAGCTGTCAGCTTATCTGCCAGTGGTGGTAAGCTCAGGTTTCTGCTTTGTGCTGAGCTGGGAAGAGATGAGCATGTTCTCAACTGCTGTGTTTTCAAAGTGTTGATAGCAGAGGGATGATATGACTTGGCTTCCACACCAAGTTCTTAGTAACTGTTTGTTTCTCCTCTCCCATTCTCTCTTTCTTGTTGGCTCTGTTTTTCCACTTGTGTTTTGAGTTCTGATCTTCCTTTCTGCAATGTTTTCCTAGGTGACTTGCCTCCGTTTCCTCCCTCCTGTCATTCCTAGCTTAGCATCAGCTGTCTAACCCTGATGAGACAAGTATTTTTCTATCTGTTCCACCTGCCTACTGTGGACCCTCTCTGGTGCTGGTCAGGTGCTGGAAACGCTGAGAACTACTCCAGGAAAAAACCTGGATTGATTTAGTTTTCAGCAGTTCAACTTGTTACAGTGAAGGGGGTGAGGGGCCCAAAAACTAGTGGGAAAGGGAGAGTGCAACTTCGTGGCTGGGAGTGTAGTTAAAGCAAGTGGGTTTTGCAAAGGCTGCAGGTGTCTGTAACACTACCCTTCCCTTCCCGTGGTTTCAGCACTGTCTCATGGATCCCAGCTGAAGTTAATTATGGAGAGGCTTCCTTTTGTAGCCAACAACAGAACAGGATAACGTATAGTGGGTGGGATCAAGTCTAGGGATACAAAAAAAGACAGCATTGAACCAGCTATCTGAAAAATAGTTTCCTAAATTTAGGTGAAACGTATTACTGGCAGCATTATTCTTTGCCATGCTGCCCCCCCCTCATTTCTGGATGTAGCTTTTGTTTCACACTGTTTTAATTGGGCAGTTGCTTTCTCTTGGAGGTAAAGCTTGTCATACCTCTACTTATGCCTCTCAAGACTTGAACTCTTGAGGGGATGTACTGTGGTGCTCAGTCCTTCAAAATAGGGTCTTAATTATTTTACTTCACTATTGAAGTAATGAAGTGCTGAAGCTGGATTGAATTCTACCTAATTGCTGCATGTAATTGCTCTCAGGTTCAGTCTGTTCTTGGTTGCAAAGGCAGGTCTCATCAAGGAGTGTCCTCACTGTCTACTGAATACTGATAGTTTCACTAGATAAACTACCCAAGGGAAATAATTATATTTTCATGCAGTGTCTACCCTCAGGTAACTGCGGTGATGCTTGAAGTGAGATATACTGAGGTTTGTTTGAAATAATCCTGATTTTAATATTAAGACAACTTTTTCATCTTTGTGCATTTCTTTTCCTTCTGCAGAATAGGGAGGCTTTGTAGTCCAGAACAGGTAGCCTTGGGTGCCCTTCTTGTGAGTTAATGAAGGATGTGAAATCACAGCATGAAACTCTCTCCTCCTTTGTGTTTTTGCCTTTTAAAAAGCCTCTCTGAGGGAGTTTGTGCAAGCAGATGCAGCCTCCTCACAGGCAGTGAGCTGTGGCTTGTTTGACATTCAGAGAACTTGCTCTTAAGCAACTTGGAGAGAGCACAGCTGCTCACCTGCTCTCATGGCTTGAAGAGTTGTTGACAGAATACCTTGGCCATTAGTTGGGGTGCCAGGGTGGCACTGGGAAGGAAGTGTAGCTTCCTGGGAAGGAAGAGGAACACTCTTATATTGGAAGGCCCAGTGGCTTCTAGTACTGTGGAAAGTAAATTGTTCAGAAAGAAGTAGAATCACAGAGTTTAGACTGATGAAATGCCACAGAACAGCACTTGAATTGCTTTGGTATGATCCAGACATTGCATTATGGCTTAACTCCGTTTTAAAAGGTGGCATGAAGTTTGGGATTATGGTTTGATTATCTGTCTGAAGGGAATGGCTTGTAAAAGGTAGTGTGGAAACCACTGCTGCAAGCTTTGAGCACAGTCCTCATGGGTGGATTTATTTTGGGGGTATGCTAAAAATAAGTGTGTTACAGGGCACAAATATGAGGAGTATGTACTGCACAGGTACAGTATACACGTGTTGTTTTATCAGGTGTGTTGTATTGAGCAACAGTCCAGTTGGTGCAAAATAAGGCAGGCTCTTCAGGAAGCCTGGCAAAGGCTTGGGCAAAACAAATTCTGCATGGCAGATTGATAGTACAGAACAAGCATATTCAGTCAGTTCTTAACAAATGAGAAGTGCTTTCTAATAGTTACTTTGTGTCAGATTGTTTATTTCCAGAGCTACTGTTACTAATTAGAGGTTAAAAAGAGTGTTCTCTTGATACTGTTCATTAGGAGTTGTGACCTGTTGGAAAACTTCAATATTGTCCTAACTTGTGCTTTGTTAGCTTTGCATTGTTTCTTGCAGTATATTTGAATGGGTTTCTCACCCACAGAAGGTGAATTTTTTTTGTTTTGTTTTGTTTTTGTTGTTTTTTTTGGAACACAAATCGCCTTCTTGGTAATGTCGTCCATAAAGATAAGATGCTGGCAGTACCATTTTGAGTGGCAGTAACATATTGAGATAACTTTGCTGAAGATTGTTAAGCAATTCCAGCCTGTTGGGACCATGTCTTTGCATTTGTAAATGCTTCTGGAGCATCTAGTTGGAAAGATTTGCTGAACTTTTTAACCTCTTTCTAGAATGGCACATTTTTGCTCCATTATCCATACAGGATGTGATGCTTGCTTTTGCCATGCACAGAGCACCTCTGAGGCGGGATCTTTGTGATCACTGCCCTAGTTACTGCTTTTAATAAAAGAGCTTTTGCTTTTCTCTTTCGTTGCATTGGCATATTCTGTGTTAATAAATCAGTATGTTTTACAGTTTGTATGTCTTGTAAAAGTTGGATTTCTGCTTTGGTGTCGCAGGTAAAAGGTTGAAGTCTTGAGACTGACGTTAGTCACATTAGTGATCTCAGCAGGAGTTTTACATGGGATTTTTGGGGAGTGTAATGGAAATAAAAATGTGAAAAGGTTTTATACATGCTCTTTGGCTTGTTCTGAAACTTGTGCTAAATGCCAGTGTTACAGCCATTTATGGCTTTACAGTGATGAATTGTGTTTCTGAGGATGCTGTAGATCCATGTGGTTTGGTTGGTATCCTTTTATCTGAAAGCATTATGTAAAGGATAGTTTCAGTTTTAAATGCTTCCCTGTAGGGGTTTCAGTTGTATTTGAAGCCTCACCCTTAACTCAGCAAACTTGACTTGGCATATTAGAAAATTGTGAACCTCCCACAGAAGTCCCATTAGTATCAACTTCAACTCCACAGTATCAGCTGTGAAGATGGGTCAGTATAATAATCCATAACTCGTTCTTCTAGACTAAGGCTTACTTTTTTGTGGTATTTAAATAGCAAAGATTAAGTGGGGAGAACTCCCACGTGTTAATGTATCACATGAAATTTTTATAACAAAATGTTACTTCTGTGCCATAACTTTAACATATTGGTATGATGATATTTGGAACTGTCTCTTCTTGCTAATCTCCTTGCTATCATCTAAGCCCAGACATAATTGCTAGCTAATTTTGAAGTGGTGCGAAGTTATGCCAGTGTTGAGGTGGTGCCTTTAGTGGTGTTAGCATTGCAGTGTTTGCCTCTCTTAATGGTGAACAAGATTTGTTGCACATCTTTTGCTGTGGCTATGGACTGCTCATGTGAAATTGGATAGTCCACAGTTTTAGACACAGCCCTGCCACTATGTGTGACTCACCCCGTGATTCTGTGATCTGTGACCAGATCCCACACTGGAGAGGTGTGAGGGGCACACCTGTGGGAGGCATTGAGTCAGCACTGGCCACTGGAGTAACAGGGTGCAGTTAGACTAAGTAAAATGTTCTCTCAGTCTTCTCAGTGGTAACTCGTGTCATAATATTTCTTTATCTTCCAATATGACAGTTTAATTGCTTAGCTCAGATTTTAAATCCTATAATAATTGTGAAACAAAATTTGATGCATGGTTTTGAGAATTTGGGGAGTAAATGCTAATTACTGTTACTCAAGCAGTGTTTTGCAGAGGCTTTTTTTTTGTAGTAACTACACTAGCATAAAAAGCTTCTTTTGCCTAACTTGGTTTTGGACATTAAAAATGTAGAAATAGTTTCACTGTCTTCAATGACCTAAGGATAAATATGCAAGTTCAGATCCAAGTTTAGCTTACTTTATCTTGTGAGATGCAGGTCTGTAGTAGTTGCCTGGAAGAAAAGGTAAAAAACCCAGACAAGCTGGTAACCCAGACAAACCCAGACAAGAGCATGATACCCTCTGTTAAATCTTCCCAGCTTCTGAAAATTCATAGCTGAAAAGCTTCTTGTGGAGTCAGGGATGTATCCCTGTCTGTTTAACAGCTCAGTAGACCTCCTTCTGTGGCTTATTTAAATAGCTTTCTAAAGGTATTTTGAGCTCTCTTTACCTTCACAGCGTCCTATGGCAGTAAGTTCCATGTCTAAAGTATGCATTTTATAATAATTTCCTTTTGTTTGTTCAGCTGCTGCAAGTGGTGGTAGTGGGTGCCTTTTTTTGTGCCAGAGATGTTCTCCATGCTATATGTGAGTTCATTGGGCATTAGGGTGCTGCACAACCTCCCATCTCTTTCCAAGATGAACACATTCAGTTTACTTTTTCCTCCTGTGAATATCATTGCATTAATTTAGTTGATTTAAACAGTTTACATCTCTGTACCGTTTCTTGTTTTGCAGTATCACAGTGGACCACAGCTGTATTTAGGCTACAGAAATACTATGGAAATAGTAAAATAGTGTGTTTGTTGCCTCTGTCTTTTCTAATTTTCCAGTATTGTTTTTCTTGAACTTCATGACTTGGCTGATTATTGATCTGAAGTTGTTACCTCACTGTCATCTTTTACCTGTCAGTGTGAATAGCTAATTGAGAACTCATTGCTGCACAAGTATAATGATGGAGTTTGGTTTTTTTTTCCTATTATTTTGCCTTGGGGTGGATTTTGCATTTGTTGGCACTGGATTTCACCCCCCACTTTAATGTTTGGCCATTGACAATATTGCATGGTGGCTGTTTGCTGTGAGTTCAAATTTTGACTAATTTAAATAATTTCATATCCTCATCCAAGTTCTCTCTTCATGCCTTTTGTGAAATTGTGGGTACGTTGTGTTGGGTAATGTGGCTCCCAAGCTGGATCTCTACGGGCCACTTTTGATACTCCCTTTGTAGTGTCTGTATATAGCTGTTGTTAGTTTCTTCTGTAGCACTTCTTAATCTTCAAGAGGAGTCTCCTAGCTTAAATTACCTTTGTTTAAAATAAAACCAACCCTTGTAGTGTTGTCTTTTCAAAGGATGTTCAGATATGATGCATTAACTGAACTACCCTATGTTTGGCTAATTGCTTCAAGATGCATAGAAGCATTTTGGAAACACTACTTCCTTCTACCAAAGCAATGTTAATTCTTTTCTAGTCCCATATTTATGCAAACCTCACCAATTCTGTTTTTTTCTTTTTTTTTTTCTTACAGCTTTTATCTATTTACCAGACTTAGGCATTTGTTTTACTGGTCTGTAGATCTCTGGATCTCTTCCCTTCTTTCCTTCCTTGATCTTTAAAGGCTTGGTTTGTGTTTGCTGCCTTCCGTTCTTCTGCTGCTGAGGCTGTGCCAAGTATTACGTTGCTCTCTGTAGTTAAAATTTCAATTTAGTGTCTGAGTTCTTTTACTGACAGGTGTCATGGAATCCTGGCAAATCACAAAGATGCTGTGCTTGGTCACTCACTATTCTGTGAACTGTAGCATCAAGATTAATTGTATTTACAGCAGTGCCCAGGAGAAATTCTGTATTTAAAGGAAATGGAATAGTCTGCCATTTCAAGAGTTAACAGAACTTGTTACAAGAAAATGAAGGAATTGAGTCTGTGCAAGGTACAGATAAATTGACTCTTTTGTCAACAGAAGAGATGAGTATGTCAGGTCAGTAGGATCTTGGTAACAGGCAGCATGGATAAAGTGGAAAGGTTGTTTTCTGTTTCTCCTTGTTGTTTTCTCCTTGTTTCTCCCTTCTCCTAAGGGTTACTCAGAAAAAACCAAGCAATTGGCAAGGTCATAACAAATGAAAGGCAGTGATTCTTCACCCTGTAACTGAGCTGTGCTTATCCGCTAGCCTGTTTTGTCACCCACCTGGATTTGGGCAACCTTGGGCTGGCGTGATCCGAGAGTGCCTCGACCCTGTCGTGGGTGAAGCTCTCTGGAGGGCTCTGAGCGGGCCCTGCCAGTAGGCTGCTCAACCAGCTGATGTGTAGCTGCGAGCTAGAGAAGGGAAGGCTAGACGCTGAAGTTAAAAGAGAGGGACTCTTAGTATGAGCAAGCTGCGTAGGTTTATTTCTCCTGACGCAGGAGGAACTCAGGGACTAAGAGCCCTGAGCACCCCTTGACACAGGCTTAAAAGGCAACACGTTAACCAATCAGCTGAGGGTCCACGGGCGGAGTTGGGGAGGGTCCAGGATGCATAGTCCAATGAGGGAAGAGAGGGGGAGGAGTCAGGGGGAAACAACCAATCATTAACCGAATAACAGAGAACATTCTAGAACACCAAGAATGACAGGCAAACAAACTGACCAATAGGAACTCATGGGGGGGTAACTGCCAACCCTGGGCTAAACCACCGTCTCCTCTAAACATGCAGGGGGCTTTCTGGCCTTTGGAGGCCTCCACCAGGACCCCTTTCCCTCTTTGGGCTCTTCCGGGGCCCCAGGGCCCTCCATGTTGTGATTTACCACAGCAACACTGTGCGAACGATTTCTTTGGGTTTTTGTAGAAGTTGAAAATGCATCTTTGAAGAAGTGACTAAAGAAATCTAAAAATTCCATTTAAGACCTTTAGATGCAGATGGTCCCTGAGACAAGCTGTTGGAAAAACCTTGGTGAAGTATTGTGATGTAATATTTGCCTTTCTCTATTCTTCCGTATTGGCCAATCTGAGATGCAGGTTTTGGGCCTGAATAGGCTGTCACTGATTTTTAAGTGCTTGTCCTGGTTCCACAGATGGCATCCCTAGCTGCTGCTTGGAGGAGTGTATGGCCCTCTGCTAGAAGTTCTTGCTGTCAAGGAGCAACAGTTCTTTTAGCAAAAGAGCCCACACCAAAGCAATCTTTGCCAGTCACTGAACTGTTGTAACTTGTAAAAGGACAAGGTAGCATACCTGAGTCTTCCACCAGGTTCCAAGCTCTTGTGCCTGTGGACAGACACATTCCTGACCATACAGGCCATCATCTACCATGGACCTCGAGTCCTCAGCATTGAGTGCCTGCATTCAGGTGATAGGATGAGGATGTCTCTGTATGGTTACCATTGATCTGATGGTGGCTGAGGCTTGCTGTGTTCAGGAGATGGCTATAGGAAACCCAGGATCTGCTTTCTGGATTAGGATGCTGCATCAGGGCCCAGGCAGCACTGGTGAGGGAGGCAGTGTGTGGTGCCAGTGAGAGGCTGGCTGGGGGCTCTGGTCTGTCAAGGCTGGAGTGGGGGGGTTGTGTTTTGGAGAGGGCATTGAAGTTAAGTCATCTGCAGTGGGGGAGGTGACGAGGCTGGAAGAACCCTGGACTGTGAAGCTGAGACTGTTATGAAGGAATTAAGAAACTTTTGGGCCTGACTGCTCATAGTATCACCTCTGGCTGCCCTTGTCAGCTTGGCTACTCAAGCCCATCCTATAGTGTATCACCTGATGAATCAGAACTATCAAATTCTTGCAATAGCTGGTTTCTTGAAGGAAGTTATCTTTATTTCTTTCCGATTGGATGCCCAGGCATTGCTATGAATAAGCAGAATTGGTGTGGATTGAATTTTTGTGGTTGCTTGTAACCTGCTGGAGGGCACCTTTTATTAATTTGGAATGTGGAAATTTTTATAGATATTCCCATAAACATTAAGTTTGAATTTCTTACAGAAACTTACTACTGAATGATGCTGGATGATTGGCTGTGGCAGGACTGTAGCTAAGTGTTTGGGGATTTTTTTTTGTTTGCTTTCTTTTATTTTTTTTTTTGTCCCTCCGACAGATAGGATATTTCTCTCCCATGCATTGGCTCAGGTGCTGGTCTTGTCTGATACTGGACTGATTTAGCTCATGAAATTTGCAGCAAGCTTTCCACTTGCTGGATTAGTTTTCTCTGAGTTCACTTTAATGGCCCCCTGAGTGAAAAGAGTGTAAGGTGGTGTGAGAGAAAGTTTGGGAGATTTTACTCCTGCAATCTTACACTGATCTGTGGGCTTGCAAATCTTGAGCAGGAATGGTTTACCCAGACCTGTGCTGCATGGCTCTCCCTCAGGTGTCTGCCTTGTCCTTCAGAGAGATGACTTGTCTGCTGGCCTGGCAGCTGCTGGATGCCCTCAAAGGCTGTTGCAATAAATTGGCTTCAGTTTTCTGTCTTGTCCAGAAACACTGGTCCCCCCAGCTGCCCAGGCAGCTCCACCAGCCCTGCCATGGCAGGAGGGGTTGGTCACTGCAGCAGGTGGTGGTGAGGCTTGTCCCTGCTTCCTGGATAAGGTCCTGTGCCTGCTCTTTCAAAATGAGTGTGAATAAATGGTGGAGGTTGCTGGATCACGTTGTTGCAGGTACCTGCGAGAGATGGAGAGATCCAGCCCTAGGCCCCCTTTTTAAAGAGTATTTGTACTGGCTGGAATCAAAATGGTAAACTATGGATCAAAAAGGGTGTGCTTGGGAGGAGCTGTAGCTCAGGGATTTGCATACAACATTGTGTTCTTCAGTCAGTTTTTAGAAGGGAAGTATTGAAATGAATTTACTCTAGTTAAAACCTGAAGTGTTGGTTTTAGGGCTTGTTCATTTTTGCTAACTGCTTGAGACTTACGTTCTTTCCGTTCTGTGATTTTAAATTAAATGTAAGTTTCAACAAGCTGTATGAAAATTGAGTAAGTCCTTACTCTCAATTTTTGGCACTTTCCACAGTGTGTTAAGGAAGCAGTTGAGATTTCTGATTAAATCCCTTCTTACCAAAAGGGTGTGACATTTCTTTTTTTCCTTTATTTTCTTTAAATCTTGCATTTCTGTGTTATCTTTATTCCTCTCTCCCACTTTTTTTTTCATGTGTTTAATCACACTTAGTCAAATTCTGGCTGTTGTCAGAATATCGATTCGCCCTCAGTCTTTCTTCTTTGACTACTAGTACATATTTAATGCTACAAGGATTTTCCTGTTTCTTCTGTTAATATGTTTATTTTTAAAAGTCTGTGCACACAGCAAAGTGAGACTCCCAAGCTGATAAGCAGTGGGGGAAATAAATGTGCTTGAGGTCAGTGGGTCTGTGCTCCTGGCTCGTGCTCTGTCCGTAGTTCATTCTCCATTGATGCTGAATCTGTGCATCATCTGATCACTTGGCTGCACACATTTGTTCCAGATGAAATGTGAGCATGTGATAGCATTTAAGTTGTGGTTGGAGCACGTGGTAGTGTAGTAAAACAGCCAGCAGGCTATTTTAGGAGGGAGATGATAACCTCATGTAGTACAAAATCTTTTGCAATAAGATGCCTCCTTTCACCCACCCCCAGCTCTTGCTCTCTGACATGCTCTGGGCATGCCTGTGTCTCTGAACACTGCTGTTCTGAAACAAGTCTGTCTCAGCAATGCTGTTGTGTGTTTGTGGTACTTGGACTTCATGGAAATCTCCATTTGTTTTGCAAATGGAGATTTGGATTGCAGGTAACAATCCCTATTTTGGAAGCAGGTTTTCCTAGTTTTTCTTTTTTTTTTTCCCTCAAACATTTTCATTATATAAATTAAGATTTTTGCTTCATTATATAGGCTTCTCTTTATCTCTCCATACAGCATGGCTTTTGAAACTAAGCTGATACTTCAGAAATTAGTTGACAAATGTTGGCAGAATATGCATCTAGACAGAAGGCATCTGAAATCAATTGTGGCAAGCCATCACTCCTGTTTTTAGGTAAGAGTATGGAGATGTTCACAGTTTAGCTGATGTGCACTTTTTTTTTATTTTAGAAAATAAATCTACAATTCAAGTATGCCAGAAGCAGACTTCTCCCTTCGTAATGTTTGAAATTTAGTTGAAAGTTTCTTGAATATATCAACTTCCTCTTTCTGAGGAACTGGTTTAATCTGAGCCTTAAAATATTTATTGTGTCGCTACTCAGTTCAGCCATTGGGAAAGAGATGATTTCATTCTGAATGCTTACGTTCAGTAACTACTTCCAGACCCTGACCAGGCCCTTTGGGCATCCTGTTCCGGTAGTTTTAACCACTGTCATTGTTGCTCTCCTGTCGTTTTGATTTCTACTGTGGCTGACTGATCTATTTCAGGTCAGTGTTCATTTTCAGTGCTCCTGTTACTTTAGTTAGCATGAAGTGTTGATCAGGAGTTTGTGTGAGGGCCATTTTTTAGATTGTTTTTTCATTAAGGCTTTTTCATAACTTGTTTCTTTTTAACTTATTATTGAGGAAAAGAAGAGAAGTCAGGAAGAAATTGCAGACGTATGGGAAATGATGATGCCATAATGTATGTTTCCCCTCCAAAATGGGAACAGTTTACAGATTCTGTTGCAGTAACCTTTCTTGGAAGTTTGACATTCATCTGTGAATTACAGAGGAGAAGCTGGGATACCTACCTGTGAGCTAGTACTGGTACTTCAGGGCATTATAGACATTCTCTAATCTGAAATTCAAGAAGGCTTATGTTCTCCATGCTGCTCCATCATATCAGTGTTCAATGGGGTTGGTGAAAGGATAGGTGCCCAACAGAGTCTGAACCAGCAAAAGCTGTGGAATGGAGGAGTAGCTTCCCAAAATCATGATCTAATACAGTGATTTTTAAAAAAAAGTGCAGCTACTCAAGGGACCAGCTACTCCCATTACTTGCAGTTGTTCATGTCTCAGAGGGTTTCTAGTCTTGGGAAGGTGCCCAGCTGATAGTGTTACAGACATCACATGAATTTGGTCCAAAATCTGCCAGATCTTCTGGTTTTTTGTAATTGCAAGTTACTGACAAACTTACTCAAACAGATTACCAGCATCTGTCCTTTAGGCAGACCTAAAAACTAACTTCTCAGGCTTTCTCCTGCCACACTGGTCTTTAATGAACTATTCATACGAGAAGGCACTGGATTCATGAAATACAAGTGTCTACTCTCAGAATCAGCATCACAGTCCTGAAGCAGATGTTAGCTTTGTTCTTGTGATGGGTAGGGCTGGGGGGAGAGTAGTGAGACCTAGAAGCTGCTTTCCTTATCTACAGTCCATTTCATTTGGGAAAATCCTTTACCTTGCTCTTGTGGTTTTTCCCAAGAAAATGACTATTTAACCATGTTCTTGTTTAAAAGATGTGCTGGCAGTGTCTGCCTTGTGCAGTTACTAGTGAAAATTAAGTTTTCCCATTTTTATCACAGACTGCTTACTCTGCTTGATAGCAGAGCTGTCTGTATTTATTTCCAAATGTATACTTGTTTTTTCTTTTTCTCAATGCTGTGTCTTCTTACTTGGACACAGTTTTCCCTTTGTGTTTTAGCCTGGATTTCCACAGCTATGTTTCCTGATTTGTTTTAGGAGAATACGTTGCATAGTTGTTTGTGTATATCAGGAAGACAGGTGGATTTTGCTGGGCTGAATCTTTCTCAGGGTATGTTTCTGGCCAATTTTCCTGTTGAGATGCCTCTCTTCATTGGCAACTAGGCAGTTGCTGTGTATCAGGCAAGCATGTAGGTATAACCTTTTACATTGGCAAGAACTGAGACATCTCAACTTCGGCGTACCGATCAAATTTTCTTTGGTAATTTAATTCCAACAACTTTTCTTTTTGCCTGCTGTTCCAGGAGCATGAGCTTCCTTAAGCCATACTATTCAACTGTGTATTAATAGTGTGTGCTACTGGATGTCTCTCTCTGTGGCAGCTGAGATTATCACTTTGTGGTATCATCTATAATCCAAAACCTACAAAGCAGTTTCAAAGCGTTTTAGGATGAAGGTGTGATAAATGTAGTTTTTGTTTTGCTGTGCAGGTAGAAATTTGGAACAGGCTTATGTTCTTACGTTTTCTTACTTGCACAAGTGTAGGCAGTGCTAACCTTTCTATTTATGCTTTTTAAATTACATCTTACTTTGCTACTACCAGATGCTTATGCTCAAAAATACTAAATTCTACGACTTCTTACAAAAGAATTCATTTGAGGATACTAACTTGCTGTATCACATTCTAAAAACCAATTTGGAAAGCTAAAGAAATTGTACAGTTCATCTCCAAAAGTAAGCATAGCATTTCTTTGTGCTTCTTTTTTTTAAATGTCATTTTTGCTTGTTGATGAAAAGTAAGTCGTGTATGTTTAGTTTCGGCTGTGTTTAGAAGTTTACTTTGAAGCAGTTTTAGGTAAAATGTTGCCTAGTACTTGAAATTAATGCTGTGTAGAATCCTTAGCGCTTTGATGTGTCTGGTTTGGGCAAAAATTCTTTCTTGGAGCTGGAAAGCTTTAGGACTCAAAAACAGGTTTTTTAACTTTTGTCCTCTTTGGATTTGTGTTTTAAATGTGTATCTGGATGCATGCACACACAGATGTGCACACAGACACTACGAACTTCCATATACATTTTTACAGCTGGTTCTGCTTGTTTTTGTAGATAACAGGTTATGTCTTAAAAATATTATGAGTTGCAGGAATTAAAGCTTTCTAGGTGATGTGGTATTTTTAGTGCAGTTAGGTTTTTACTTTTGAAGAACAGGTTTATATGAGCAGCAAAATTTATTCCAGACGACCTTTTAAGTTTTATTTATTCTTTACCACTGATGTTTCTCTTGTGAAATGTTACCAAATGGCACAGAAATCTTGTACTGCAGGTCTGTTCTTCCAGTTATTTTCAAACCTTTCCTTATATCTTACTCTTAATTTTTGAAACAGAACTTGCTTTTTTCTTTTAGCTCTCCTTTGTGCTGTACAGTGCTACATTTGGGCAACAGTATGCTTCATAGAGATTTCCAGAACATTTGTAATCATCTTTTCCCCTCACCCCTTCCTTTTCTCTCAGTTGTCATAGTTCCCTGCTTTTCTTATCTCTCCTTTTACTGCTGCAGCTTTCAGATGATAATGCACAGCTCGAGCAGCAGCTGCTGCATAATAGCTGCAGCACCACTTAGAGCTGGCCTAATGTGAGAATAAATGAACAAATCTGTGATTTGCATGTGGGCTTACCTACAGGATCTTTTTTTCAGCTTGGGTGTATTAGATGTCATGGAAGGTGAACCATGGATGGCCTCTGTGGCTTCCTCTTGCCAGCTGCTCCAAGGATTGTGCCACACTGGAGCTGGTGGCACAACAAAGCAAGGTGTTTGGAATCTTAGTGTTTTTTAAAATCACCTGTTTCTAAACATGAGTTGCTTTTTTTAATTTTTTCCTACCATGTCTTTATTCAAAAGCACTGCAGTGTGTGCAGCAGGAACAGGTGGAGTGACACGTTGTCATGTCACGCTGTGCCTTGTCAAGCCACTCTGCTCATTTCCTTTCATTTCCTCTGGGTGACTGAGCCAGTGTTCTCCTAATCTTCTGTGCGAGGGGCCAGAGGCTGCAAAAATGAGCTGGAAAGTGTCCTGCTGGTTTAGTACACACAGCCCAGGGGTTACAACTTATTTTGGGGCTGGCTGGTGAGGTTAGCAGCAGCTGCCCTATCTGTGCTGCACAGATGCCTGGGCTGCTCGTAAGTCAGCTCCTCAGCTGCTGCAGTTGATGATGCAGTACTGTAAAGAGAGCTGTCACCTATTTTTGTCAGATGTTTTACGTGTTAATGACCACTGGGGATACTGTACCTGTGTATATTCAAGGCAGCAAGGAAAAATCTTTCTGTTTTCCTCTTAATCAGTGTATGAACTTGTTTATGCTGTGACTGTTAGCTGCCACCTTACTGATACTCTGGTAGTTTAAGGATACAAGCAAGTTAAGACACATTTGAAGGAGGTGTGTGTCTGAAGAAAGCTTGACTGACCTACCTCAATTTCTTTTTCTTGTCTCCAGTTGTAGACCTTGCTTTATTAGGTGAAGTACCTTGATTTTAAAACTACTTCTTCCATAACTGGATTGTGACTTTAAGGTCTAGAAGGGGGAAATAAAGTAGTGTGAAGGTTACCTGAGGCTTTAAAACTGACCGATGTGAAGAAAAGAATCCTGCTGCAGGCTTGCTGCAGGCTTACTGCATGCTGTAGTCTGCTCTCACCAGGTACATTTTCAGCTTTATTTTCTCATTTCCTTTTTCTTTCATCAAGTTCTCAGGTAATATTTTTTCCTTTCGGTAGATACTGGTTGTTACAGGGATATGAGGAATAAGCATTGTTATGTTAGTTTTATTTCCTTATTGCTGTTAGATGAGAAACGCTGTTGGAACAGAAATCTCCATCCACAGAGGGTTAGTGGTTTAGATGACTAAAAATGGCCCTAATAATATGTTCAGGTAATTTTGAATGTTACGGAGTTTAAGCAGATCCATGCAGAGCTTAGTCTTGTTTAAAGTCAGAGGGTGGATGTGATAGTTGAACAGCCAGTGTGTGGATGAAATGAATCTCTAAGACATTTTGTTTGGTGTTGAAGAAATGTCAGTGATAGAAAAATGAAAATGGCTCTCATGAAGTGAGTTTAAAAACTGACTTATTAATGAACTTCATTATAATTTCAAATGCAGAATGATCATCCAGTGTATATCTTGCTGCAGGGGTTTTGCTGCCATTGCTACTTGAACACATTAGGTAACATTTCATTAATGACCTGAAAGAAGTCATAAAATTGTTACCGATAAAGTGTGTAACCAGTTGAAATCTGGGGCCAGAAAATGCATATATAGTTGTGGGAAGCCAGGCTTGTGTGTTTGGAATTAGTGTGGTATGGAAAGGGAAGCCAGGATCTGCGGGTGGGGGTAGGCAGTTGGCAAGCTTTAGCAGTCAGGGGCCAAAAGCACCAGAGTGCTCTGAGTGTTGCGCTTAGTGTTGTTTTTAGGTCACTGTTGGCCTGCTCTGGCCCGCTGTTAGAGCACAGCATCCATCTGGGATATTGTCGTTATTTGACCCCATCCAGCAGCTCAGCCCCCCTCTCACTCTTCACTGGTGGACTGGGGGAGAGATTTGGAAGAATAAAAGTGAGAGAAAGCTCCCCAGTTGAGATAAGGCAGTGTAATGGGTACAGCTGAAGCTGTGCATGCCAGCAAAGCAGAACAAAGAATGAATCCAACTTCCCATGAGCAGGCAGATAGATAGATGTTCAGCTGTCTCCAGGAAATCCAGGCTGCATCACTCCTGGTGGTGACTTGGGGCCGTCACTGTGAGCATCACTGTGAATAAACACCATCACTGTGAACAACATCACCCCATTCTCCTCCTCATCTTAATGCTTATATAAGGCGTATCTGTGTGTGGGCAATTCTGTGGTATTTAAAACAAAAGGTATGTTAGTTAAATAGTTTGTTCAAAAGTTTTGGCTTAGCTGGGTCCTCATCTGATCTGATTTATGACAGTTTTATTCTTGTATTCTTACTGATGTGTTTAATCTGACTTTTTTGGTGACAGATAAGGATTGAATGAAGAAGAGGGTAAATTTCATCACAGGCAGAGTCTCTACACAGTTATAAATTTTGTTTGCCTGGAAATTGAGGACATATTGGAAATATTTTTTTCCATAAAGCCTTGTTTGATGTCTATATATACCTGTTGCATGCTGTTCAAAGGAGAAATCTTGTTATTTGCAAAGTAATACCTTTCTAAGTGTTTGTGGTTTTAGGTTTAAAGAGCTGCAAGGGTGTGCAAGTTTGAATTCATGTTGTGCTTCTGCTGTGATTAGAAAAGTGGGTTATTGCCAGTATTATAGAAGGTAATTTAACATGCAGACCTTATTATTTGGTAATATATTGTGTTATAAAAATAGTTTTGCTTGATATTTGGATCTCAAAATTCAGCTTTGATTTTTTCAAAAAATAATACTTATATAATACTTTTGATTTTTTTTCAGCAATTGTACAATTGGGAGTTCTGGACAGAGGGGGGTTGTTTGTCATCCAGTGTCACTGAATGAGAAGTTACTCTTTTTAACATCAAGAAAAATTTTTAGAGCCAGTTCTACTGCTGATTTGTCCATAATTACCAGAATTAAGATTACAGGCCACATGTGAGTCAGACTTATCTTGAAAACCTGGAGTAGACTCTTTTCTCTGACTACTTGATGCTCTTACTCTGTCAGAATTTTCAGATATATTGTGAAATGAGCAAACCTCCACTAAGGTGGAAGAAGGGTATAAGTGGTTGGCAGGGGGGTTTTTTGTTTGTTTGGGGTTTTTTTGTATGGGTTTTTTTTTTTGGTGGAGTCTTTTGGTTTTTGTTTTTGGGGCTTTTTGGTAGTTGTTGTTTTGTTTTGGTTTTTTTATGAGCTTTGGTTTTTGGCTTGGTTTTTTTTGAGATAAGGGTTTTATAATCAAGAATTAGCCTTAAAACTTTAGAACGCTTATGTTGTTTCCCTCACCTTTTGCCTCTCTAGGTTAGTTATTTCTTGAACATTTGTTATGTTAGGAGAAGTTCCCTCTGGAAGGTATCATGTCCCCCTCCCCCTTTATTGTAGCCTGCTGCTGGACATAGTGCTGAGGGTGGCTTCCTGTCAGAATTGCTTCATGTAAAATCACAAGGAAGCAAATGTTTCTTGCATCCTCCCATTGTGTTGTTTCCTGTGGAGTAGCAGACTGGATGCATGTCCTGGATACAGGTTTTTTTATGGCACTATACGTGTTGGGATGATCCAATCAAATTGCTCTTGGTATCCCCTGTAGTCTCAGTGTAGCAGGAAACAAGGCTTCCTCTCAAACTTTTGTTCTCAAGTTAGCCTGACTTCGGAGAGCTCTTAGCTCTATCAGAATCCAGAATGAAGGTGAGCTTAAAATGAATTTAGGGTTGGGTTGTTTTTAAGTGTTTGTAAGTTTAAACTATAATTTTTAACCTTTTTTTAAAATGTTCCTTTTCTTAGTCATATTCTTTCTCCCTTGTTGTCCCCTTCTGATCCACTTCTGGCTTCTGCATGAGTACCTGTCTTGTGTATTTAATTTTTTTGGGATCAGGGCCAGGCTTTTGTGATTCTGTTCACACTTCAAGGTTACTTGTTTAAAAACTAACCACAATAAGCATGTAGTAACAATGCAAATTTCACACTCTTAATACTTTCTTGTTCCATAGCAGCTTAATTTTTTCCCCAATTTGAGCAGTGGTTAAGCTGATCTCCAGTCTGGTTTTGACTTTATAAATTATGCTGTTAATAAAAACTATCATGTCTTTTTGTTAAATCAGATTATTTCTTATTTCCTTAATGCCTTTTTTGTGTGCATAGTCTTTTAATAGTGCATGTATTTGAGGAAAAGCCTTACAAAATTCACATCTAGGCAATTCCCTGGTACCTCTCCTTACTCCTTACAGCTTCAAATAACTAAGAAGTCTTCTTAAATTATCTGTAGTCCAGTGAATCTTGTTGAAATAGTTATTTAACTTAATTTGTGTGACCAATAACTACTTTGAGTATACTGGTGTGTGGTTCTGACTGCTTGGTGCTGTGTGTGTTGTATGGCATTGCTTTCCTGAGCTGTGTAAATGCTGCTTAAGCTTGAGAAATGTTGGCACCTGTACAGCCCAGGTAGAACTGCTGCTTTCTGGGACCAGAGATGATCCTCAATCTGAGGGGGAAAAAATGAGCTTGTTAATGTATGCAGGTACCTCAAATACTGTGGATGCATTGGGAGATCTTTTTTACTGAATAACACTGTCATTAAATGTTTCCTAAATCTGTTCTACCGTTCCTGTGGTATTACATAACCAGTCAGAACTGGTCTGTCAGCCCCTTCTGTAGTTACTTTCATAGCTTTTGTTAACGTTTTCACTTCTCTTGGGTTAAACTAGCCTTTCTTTGTTCCTTTCTCGCTCCTCCCCTGGGATTATGGGTTTTTCCTCTCCTGTCTATGAAGACTGTTTTCTGGGGTAAGGACTTTCTGATAGTGCCTGTGGGATGGGTCTGTTATCAGGAGAGTGAACAGGTTTTTGTTGACTTTTTAGATAAAAACTGCTACATTGCAGAAAAGTAAATCTCTTTCTGTTTCTTAAATCAGTTGGAAGAACTGCAGCAGCTGTCTTTTATTGTCAGTTTTCTAGTCCTGCACAAAGGAGTACTGTGACTCCTTTCAACCTATGCAGAATCTATTGCGAGAGCTCTTTTCATGAGACTTTGGATGAGAGTTTCCATTACCTCAGGCAAAAATGGGTTTGTGGGGTTGTTTTTTTCTTTTAAAATGTCCTCTTTTCCCCAAAAAATCCAGATGTTTAATGTCATCACCCAGTGCTTGAAAGTTGCTGGAGTGTTTTCTGTAAGATAGTTCAAGGTTTGGATCTCCTTAACACAGTTAAAAAATAAAAATAACATAAACCTCGCCTTTCATCCGTCCCCTTCCTAAACCGCATCCTTGATCTAACCTATCCAGCAATTTCATTCTTTTTAAAATTCATTAATGTTCAGGAATGCTGCTTTCTTCTGTGTCTTGTAAAGAGATAGCATGTAGGTTGTAGTAGTTCTTAAAGTATTTGTAGTAATTTTAAAAGTGCATTAGGAAAAATCAGGTGCAATGCCTGTGCGCTGTTACAGCAAAAGAAGAGTATGCCAAGAGTAATGGCACCCAGTAATTGTTTTTTGGCCAGAATGTCTTAGGAAAACAACTTCTGATAGTTGTTTTATTCAACTTTCTTGTAACTTAAATGATACTTGATATTTTTACTTTCTCTGTTCTTCAGTTTGTTTTCCCAAATGCAGCTGTTGCCATATTATCTTTCAATTTAAGAGTCATAGTTTGTTGGAGATTTTTATTTTTATCAAGGAGAAGACCCCCCCCCCCACCCCCCCTAGTTTTACTGGTTCATAACAGCCACTGAAAGACTGTTACCTTGATCATGCAATAGCTTCTACAGTCGTGGTTTGTATGTACAAAGGTTTGTTTCTATGACTTAACTACATGCTTTTTTTGGGTTTTTTCAGACTTTTGATGCAAATGACCTGTATCAGGGACAGAATTTCAGCAAAGTTCTCAGCTCTCTTGTGGCTTTAAATAAGGTGACTGCAGGTAAGTAGAGTGCTCTGTGTTTTGCTGGCTTGCTGCTACTTTCAACTTGCATCAGTGTATATTTATACCTGTTGCTGTACCCATGATGAAGTGAACATGTGCAGCATTTTAAAAGAGCTTTTATTGAAGTTCATGTTTTTAAAACTTTGCAGTGGCTCTGAGTTCTCTAGTCATGTCTTCTCCAGAAGGAAGGTTTGTGGTAGAGCTAAGGCTTAGCGTTTCAGCTGGCAAGCAATTTAGAAAAAGGGTCTAGCTTTTTTGGTTGTTATGGTTTTTTTTTCCTCCAAGTTTGAAGTACTAAAGTTGACTTTGGCTCTATTTTGTCATTCTCCTATGTGAACAGTCAGAAGTTTTGCCCTCCCCAGCATTCATTTCCCAGGACTATCTTTTCTTGCTAATAACAAAAAGATATACAATGTCTTTGATCCCTTAAGTCACATATTTCATTCATTTAGCAGCTAGAAGTCATGAACCACTTGTCTCAAGTTCTTTGGTAGGAGGGGAAAGAGCTGTAGAAATAACACACAGGTGAGAGGTGTCCATCCATCACTGTAGGGTGAGGCTGTGCTAAATTATGCCAACTGGACCTTGGGACAGTCAAGAAATGTTAACACTGGCCCTTTTGGTTTCTTCCTGTTCCACCATCAGCAGCAAATTTCAGTACTGGTCATCAGGTCAGAGTCTGAGAGAGAGTCTAAAATTGAACCATACGTATCAGTTTTTGTGTAAGGAAGAAAAGGAAGGTGAGAGAAGTCCGTAATGCATAAGTCTTACTTCATTTAATACAAGTAAGATAACTATCTTGTCACATTTATAATACTTCTCTAGTCCGTTTCAAGAGAGATTTTGTAGTTCTGGTGGCTTATTTTTTTTCCTTGCATTAGAAAGCACCCCTTACGGTTAGGTTTTGCAACCAAATTCTTAATGTTTTAATGAATGGGCATGGAGTAACTTCTTTGAAGCTGTTTAGGCTAGTTGGAGATACTGCCTCTCAAGTGTAAGTGCAAATGCAAACCAGTGCAGTGCATCTTTAAAACTGCTGTACACTGGCCATCATTGCCTTTGCTGTCATTAAAGTGGAGAAAAAGTGTGGCTGTTTTGTCCAGATGTCTGTGGATTAATGCCCGCATCAAAAAGCCACAACTGCAGCTGGTTAGAAAGGACTTGGGACTGAGCCCTTTTACGGTGGGGGTGTGTGCTGGTAGTATGGAAACCAGAAATCAAAACCACATGCAAACTGTGGTGTTGTGTCATTCCGAGGAGCAAGCACAAACCTTCTTGTTCTTCCAAACAGTTTTCATTAATGGAGTAACTGTGTAGCAGACGTTTTAGACTCTATCTCTCTCTGCTCTAGTATTGGAAGATGGCTTTCAGATCCCCATGTGGGTCTGCAACAATTTTGGGCATACACAGGTTCCTCTGAGATAGGCCTGCCTACAATATGAGGAGTGTGAGTAATGGGCATGATTACTGATGAAACACTTCTGTGGGTTTTCACTCCATGAAAGTATTAATCTCTGGAGTGGTGGGATCACGGAAGCAGTTGCTGTTTGTAGACAGATGAGGGGCAAGCTGAGATAGAGGTATGAGGGAGAAAGGGTTTTACAAACACTGGAAATCTTTAAACGGATGGAATACTGAAGCTTGTGAAAAAGTTACCAAATTAATATTTGTTATACATGGACATTCTGTTGCCATTCAAGAATCTTGAGTTTTTAGTAGCAGAGTTGATTTTTTTGACAGTAATGCCATTGAGAAATTAATTGAACTTGTTTATTAGGTATTTTAATAGAAACTTTAATGGATACATGGAGTCTGCCAGCCTTTTAAATGTATCAACGTTTCAGATTGATTTGAAAGTATTCAGATATTCAGGATAAAAATACTTTCAATTTGCATGTAATTTGTTTGTAATAATATTTTCACCTCAGACACATGCAGTTTCTAATTCAAACCTAAAAAGGTGCTCTTGTGATGGTGTGTTAGGTCTGCTCCTGGTAAATTAGAAAATTTCAGGAATCAGTCCACCCTTAAGTTCTAGATAGTGTTTTAGAGTTGCCCAGAAGCTGCAACACACTGTCGTAAGTTAACCTGATACTGTGTTTCTAGGCGAGCTGTATCAAGGTATAATTTTGGATTTGGTGGCTATCTGTCCTTGACCTTGACTGCACTTAGGAAACATGGCAAGCTGGACATGGAGATGTTTCAGGTTACTTTTAATCCTTAAGCTCTACTAGGTAGTGATGGTTGTGGCAACTTAAAGGTTTCTGGGAGCATTAGAGTTAGCCATATAGTTAGGGTTTACAAACAACCCATAATCCAGTCCCATTTATTTCCTGGTAGTCTGTGAAAACGTGTCATATATGACCTTTTTGTAATGGACTATAATCACCAGTGTTTCTCTTAATACTGTGGCCTTTAAATGCTTTTAGGAAAGCAGTTTCACAGTGTGATATCTTTTATTACTTCAGTGTACTACCGTACAAAATACTCAGCTTAGTATGTATAGTTCTAATATTGCACTATTTGATGAGGGAGTGTAGATTTATAGGGTTTTTTTGGAAGGATGATGCTGTTTGAAGGATATCAATGAGTCATTTAAAAAGATGCAGCAGGGAAGGTGTTTTCCTCTCAGTCACTGCAGACTTGGATCATCCTTTGTCAACACTGCTGTTTGTCCTCAATCTCAATCCCTTTCCTTCCTTCTGCATCTCTGCTGCTGTTGGATGCTGTGCTGAAGTTTAAACTTTCCAGTTCAGATGAATTGAGTTGTCTCTTCAGGTTTCTTGTGGAGCAGGAGATGCACCTTATTCACTGGTGTCCATGGATCTGAACCCATATGTTATTTCCTTTGGACAAAAAATAATTTGGATTTGCATAAACATGGTCTACTTCAGTCTGAAAGTAACTATTAGGAGACTATAGTTGTGTGCTTACATCAATATGGAAGAAAAGCAAACTACCTGGAAAGAGAGTAACAGGCATAAAAACCAGGAGAGCAGTTGGGAGGCTTGTGTAGTCTGGTGAAAATATCTGGGTTTGGGACAGAAAATACTGTATTGCTTTCAGGGCTTCTTCAGCTCTGATGCTCACCAAGTAGTTTCCTTGTGTGTGGAAAACATGAAAAAAAGGAATGACTTGCCATGCTTGTGCAAAGCAGCAAGGTTTGTCTGCTGCCCTGTGCCAGGGTCCTGGGAGCATCCCACTCCTGGGGCTTTGGTTGTGAGAGTGGGGGACACTGTGTGAGAGTGGTGGACACTGTGCAACCCCTGTCCCACTGTAAGGTGGGGAGAGGCTCCCAGCAGGGCTGTGGGAGGCTGCAGCCTGCACTGACCCTGGCTCCTGGGAGCTGCTCTTGCTGCAGCCCCTGGCTGGCTGTGGCTGGCTAACCCACAGGACACACCCCCCTGTTGGCTGGCAGCATTCCATCCCGGGGAGGTGCCAGCCCAGTGTCCAGGGCTGGGGCTGCCGTGGTGCCCCCAGCTGCCCCTCTCCTGGCTGGGATGAGCCCTGTCCTGCTGCTCCCTCCCTGCCTCCCAGCCCACAAAGGACCCCAGCAGCCCCTGATGGCACACAACCCTTCAGATGAACATATCATGTGTGCGTGCTTCTCAGAGGAGAGACAAATGGAAGAGGGGAGACGTTTTGGCAGGGTGTTGTTTACTTGAGAAGCAGCATTTTCCTTTCTTCTACTCCTAGCCCTCCCTCCAAAGAAGAAAAAATAGCTTAGTTGGCAAAAAAAAGGGATGAGACAAAGGAATGTAGAAAGAAGACAGTGGAAGGAATGTTTTAATTGAGAAGATGTGGGGCTGTGGGAAGAGCTAAGAAACAGATGTGGCTGGCTTCACTTCAAGCAAGTTTTATGCATTCAAAATTCTTGGCTGCTAGCTAAAATTATGCTGGTTAATTACCTTTAAATAGACTGGTAGTGAGTAGAATACAGAAATACAGCCCTAACCCTCCTCTCTCTAAACAGGCCAAGTTGTTTTCTTGTCTGTGTGGGGAAGAAATCGTCAATGTCTCAGGATTTTAGATTATTGCTATAATTTTTTAAACCTTGAATCACTGAGTAACTGCAGATACATCAAATCTGCTTTAAGCATGTGAATTTTACAGAGGTAAGCAGAAGTTATAGGTGCAGATTTTTCAAATCCTAATGTTAACTTTTTTTCCACCCTCCTACAGACATAGGGCTGGGCAGTGACTCTGTATGTGCACGTCCTTCATCTCATCGGATAAAATCCTTTGATTCTTTGGGATCCCAGTCTTCACACAGTAGAACTTCAAAACTCTTTCAGGGACAGTATCGGAGTTTGGTAAGTTCTGGAAGAATGAAATATGCTGTGGTGTGATTTTTTTTTTTTCTCCTTTCTTTTCCCCCTTTTTTTTAAAATGAGTTTTGTAAGTAAATTATAGTGTAGCAAAGTAACTGTTTCCTCTCTTTCAGTACTGTATTTTTAACCTGTGAGTTTGCTTTTGCAGCTTTTCATATGATGTTTCAAAATACATGCAGCTTTTCATGAACTTTTAACTATTTTTTCCTCCTTTAATGATCCATGTTGTCTGTATAGACAGCATCTTCCTGGATTTATGTGTTTCTTTTCAGTAAAAGAACTTGTTTTTCCAAAGGCAAAAATCTAATTTTCTCTCTGAGTTTAGGGATGATGATTGAAGGTTATTCAAACCTCTGTGAAGGTGATACTTCTAATGTTGGCAGTAGTGGTAGTTGTTCCTGTTTTCTGTTGTATTTCAAGGTTCATCCTTCAACTTGCCTTTGGGTAACTGAATGGATAGGTCATTGTTTTATAGTACAGCTGAAATCAGGGTTGCATACCTAATGGAAATTGAGATAAAATGTCCTTTTAGTCACTGAAGGTTTGCAAGGAGGGTTCAGATCCCTAAAAAAAGCTGCTTTTTCCGTGGCTTTCTTAGGTGTGGTGTAATGTTTTCTCTGGTAGCAGAGCCTGGTAGCTTGTTGCCCATGGCCACTAATTTGAACTCCCATTCTACTGTTCACAGCCCATGCAGTTTGGCAGGTGCAGCAGTTGGTGGGACTAGTTGATAGCTGGATCACTGAAGTAATCAGAGTTTTCAGTTTTTCTGTCACTTGAGTGATTTGAGTTGCCCTGTGCAAGGTTAGAGCAGAGAAGTACAAGAAGGAGGGGAAAAGGGCTAGCAGCCAAACCCAGGAAATTCCGAGTTTGATTTTGTTGCTGTTGATGATCAGTTTGGAACTGTTCTCACCAAGTTTGTACTCATTTACTCTGCTGGAAAGCCATATTGGCAGAGTGTAGGGATTGTAGTTGATCTCACTGTGCAATGTTTCTGCTTATTTTGTGGCTTTTTACCACTTACTAAAGCAAAACATTTTCTGTTGTTGAGCAGAGTGGATGAAAGCACATAATGTACAAGCAGAGGACTAAGGCAAAGGCACTTGTCTGAAAATGTGTCAATCTAATTGTCAAACACTGGGACTTACACTGTCTTGGAGTTTTCTGCATGTTTTCAAAGTTGTGCTTGCCTTTGTTTTCCTGTAGTTTCTCAGCCACTAACTCTGATGAAAGTTAAATTGAGTTGTGATAAAATAACAGGATTTCTGGGGTTGTGGATTAAGCTGACATGGTATAAGATCCTAGTGACAACATGCAGTCTTTTGATCACCCCAACTATATAGGCAACATGTAGGTGAAATTCTTCTACCTGGATAGCTGACTAGGACTGCTTACACAGTCATTTTCTCACTGAGTTACTCTTTTAGCTGTACAGCTATTGATCCTTAGTTATGATAGAGACGAACATGATTTGTAGTGCTATGCTCTCAGTTCCAGTGCAATGTATTTAACGTTGTCCAAGTATTGCACCTTTTTATCATAAAGGTTTGCCCAAACTGTCATGAAATGCTTGAATGGTGCAGGTACCCAAAACTGACATTCAAGGACAAAATGCTGAGTTAATTCAATTAATACATCATTAATTTGAAAGACTTAGTTACTTCTAAGAACATTCAGTTGTTAGGACAGAGCCATAATCTGCCTTCACACCTGTGGTAGGGGATGAGCATGCATACACAGTGTTACATGGACAGCTGCAAGTCTGACTGCTGCAGGCTTCCAGCTTTGCTAACCTTGAGAGAAATTATTTGGGAGTACTTATTCAAGGGAAGTTGCATAACTGTTTTGTAGGTTTTTGTGAAGGAACACTGTCCTCCTTCATTGGCAGGCCATGAAGACTGGCACCTTCAGCTGTGGAAGCCACCAGCCAGATCTGTTACAGGAAAAAAGAAAAGGAAAAGATTTTGAGCTGCAAACTCTATATATCCAAAATTAAATTAAACCCAACTCAGTTTGTTTCTCAGAGAATTTTAGGAAAAAACTCTCTAATGTAAAGCGTTTGTTTCTTTGTAGTTGTCAAAGGCAGCTTCACTTTATGCTAGTTATAGAAAATGTATATGCTTTCTTTATATTTTTTTGTGAGAGCAATAATTTTTCTCATTTAACTCTGTTAACCCCTTCTGATTTGAAGGGGCTTTAATAAGTAAAATAGATGCTCCCATGGCTGATAAACATCTGTAGATTAAAAATGACAGAAATACAGGAAATGCCAAATCGCTCCTTATAAAGGCTTTTGAGTAAAAATGTGTGGGGACTGTTGTGTGTGGAGGAAAGGCTATTTTCATTTTATGGATATTTCTGTTTTGCTCATGGAAATATTGTTTACATCTCTAATGATCATTTTTTTGTTTTCTCTTACTAGGACATGACAGATAACGGCAACCATCAGTTGGTGGTGAGAGCCAAATTTAATTTTCAACAGACAAATGAAGATGAACTTTCTTTTTCAAAAGGCGATATTATTCATGTTACAAGAGTGGAAGAAGGAGGCTGGTGGGAAGGAACTTTAAATGGAAAAACAGGGTGGTTTCCAAGTAACTACGTACGAGAAATAAAATCAAATGGTGAGTTTTGAAGGGGAGAGCATATTTGCAGAAATTCTTGCTTTGGATAGAGGTTGATGGTTGGTTGATTCATTAAAACTTCTAATGCTTTTTGTTTAAGCTAAATTTTATTTACTGAACATCATTCACAGCGATCATTAATGCTCAGGAACTCATACTTCCCCACTCCAGTTCAACTGTATAGAGTGGCTTCTGAATTAGCAGTAAGTGTGCAGAAAACTCCCCATTCTGTTTGCTTGTGTGTCACATTTGGGCTGCTCTCACTTCCTTGGTCTGAGTTCCTAGATTATGGGATTTTGACTCAGATGCTGACAGACTTTGAATTGGTGCTTTGGGTTTAAATAGTGAGAGATCTACTACAGAAAACAAAAAAATGAACAAGAAAAACCCCCAAACCGAACAAGAAATTATTCAACACGTCCTATTACCTAGAGGTAAACAACTGCAAGAAAGAAACCCAATTCTATCAAAATCTACTTTTGAAAGATAATGTATTTGTGATTTTCTTTCTTGTTCATGTGCCTTCAGCTTCTCTTCATACAGGCTTCATTCTTCCACTGAAGTTTTATTTTGAACTTTATACAGTGGAAGTACCCTCCGTAAATGTCATCTGAGTATCGGAAGTAGCATTCCTTTTTAATCCACTAGGACATTGCTGTGGGTGACATAATTTCTCTGTCTCCTTTATTTCCTTTTTTTACCCCATATCTTTCCTTGTCTCAGCTTATTTTCAGAGATTAGGGATAAGCCTGGTAGGATAAAATTACCCAGGGTCTCTGGAAGGCTTTAGCACTGTTTCCTTTGTTACAGCTCCAGTGAAAACACACATCTTTTGGGGCCATGCTAAAGTCATTGGCATGGCTCTTTTTGTTTTTTTTTTCCCCTATTATGAGGCAGCTATTCAGATGCCTGATTGCAGTGAGGTTGTGGGAGCAACACTCCATTTTTAAACTTAACTTTTCTCCTTTGGCTGCTTCCTCTTCTTTTCTTCCTTGATTTAATATCTCCAGTCTGTTGCTGCAAAATACTAGTCTTAGATCTGCAGCTTTGTTGTCCTTTTCAACCAGGTTCTCTCAGACAGAGTCACAATGTAAGACTTGGCTTTAATATTCTTCAGAGATTTCTCAGATGCAGCTTATCCTGAGAAACAATTCTTGAAGCCTGTTTTTGGTTTGTAGTGTTGAGCATCAGCCATGGTGACCCTCTTGTCCCATTGTTATTAATTTAAATCATTGATGCAGAAATCTTGTTTGAGTTTCATCAGTTTTGATATCTTCCAACTCCTGGACCAGAACCTGGGTGGGCAATTAGGTTCCAGAACAGAAATACTTTAACAATTAACATGCAAGAACCAGAAGTTGCCAGTATTTAAGTTGCCAGGAATTAAGTGGTTCTTGTTTTATTAAGAATACTGCACGTGGGTGAAGTAACTCTTCTAAGTAGGAAGAGACAACAAGCTGTAGTGCTAAGGTTAGTACCAAGTGCAATCTCCTGTCTTATCCCTGGGGCTGACATGGCTTTTACTTTCACTTCTTGCCCTCAGAAGAATTTTCTCCCAAGTCCTTTTCCCTCCACTGTGTAGGTGTATTCTCTCTGCCACAAAAGTTTACCCCTTCTGGCTTCTGCAAGGCTTCTTGCATTCTTAGTATGCTGTCTCATATGTTCAGTTTCTTCTATGAAGTTTCTTCTGTTTGTGCCCATGCTTTTCTCTTCTCAGGGAGCTTAGTTCATTGAGTATTACAAAGTTGAAATGACTGAGCTGTAGCTCACTAGCTTTCTCTGTTTTCCTCCTCCATTTTAGAATTACTGTGTTTGGCTTTTTCCAGTACTTTATGGAACTTCACTTGTCCTCTCTGGTTTCAGATATGGATATAGCTAGTTCTCTTACTATCAAGTCAGCACAACAGGTACTGTGTAATTTATCAAAATAGTGATTTTAACGTGCTTTTATGCATTTGTAGGTATGTGTTAAGAGTTGTCTGAAGTTGACCTTTTTATGAGGAGGATGGGGGGTGGTAGAAGGAAGCATGACATACCAAGAGCTTCTTAGTGTGTTCTTAACTGTGGAGTTGCAGATTAGCTTTACCCCTTCATGTATGTATGCATGCTGTGGAATGCTTTCTTGCTACTACCCTTGTGACCATGTTAGTTGTATTTCAAATGGTGACCTGACTTCTCCTACTTGCTTTTGCTGCTTCTTTTGTGTTTGTGATCAGTGTGTATGTTTGTGATACTTGCTCCATGTCAGTTTGCATCCACTTTTTATGTTCTTTTCTTTGACATGCTGCTTATTTTTAACGGAATTTTTATTCTTCTTTTCTTCTTATGTTGTTACTAGTGGGACGATTTTTTTACCTGTATTTTTAAGTTTACTGAATTCTTCTTACTTAAAGTCCATTGTTGTAATTTTGCTGCAGTGTTTTTTTTATTGGTTGTTTTCATGAAACTTGTTATGAATATTTCTATTCTCAGCTAGATTTTGCTTTATGGGTGTTGTTGAAGATCTTAGAGAGAGGGCTTTTCTGGAATTCTCCTCCCTTCTGTATCCAAGTGCATTGCCACTCTGTCCTGCTGTTGGTCTTTGTTTGTTCTGCTGTCCTTGTTGAAACAAGGATATAATGCTGTTTGTTACAAAACTCTGAATATTTGGATAGGTGGGTGTTCATGAGAAGATTCATCTTGGTTTTATGTAGTTTCTGTTGCCTTCCTGTGTCCCTGATCTTCTTGGTTTGTCTTCATTAGGAGAGTTGGCATTTCCTGAGTTGATAATCTTACAATGTCCATTTTTCTTGACTTCCTAGTAACTATGTACACCTCACTTCAGGATTTTCCTAATTCACAAGTATTTTAAGTGCCTTCATGCCTTAAGCATGAGGTTGAAACATGAAAGTGCTGGTTTTTGCCTTATGTATTTTAAAAGTAGTTAGGAGAACTTGCAGCCTTGCTAGCTCGAATTCAAAATGTGTTTTCTGTCAGTGTAACAACAGATTGATTTTTAAAAAAGATCTAGATAGGATTATTGAAATACTCTTGATTAAGGTCTATGTGAAAAAATTGTTCATCCTGGACATCTCATCTGTTTTCAAAATACTCCGTAAAATGTTCTAGCATTGGCAGTATGACTGTCCTTTCTTCTCTGAAATGTAGCTGAAGGTACTGTAAATAGTTAGAAATTCTGTATAGGATAATGCATTATATGGAGAGCTCCCAGGACATGACTAAATAAGCTCCTGGCTTCGACTAAGTTAAATTCCCTCAGTCTGCTCTAACCTGACTTCTGCAAATTGAGTTAAAGAAGAAATTAATGAAATTTTTTATTCATGTGTTTTGTTGTTTTAATTCTCACAAACTTTGTAGGCATTAGATGTTTAGGTAAATGGAGCTTTTTTCCTAAATTAAAATCCTCTAGTGTAAAAAAACTCTAGATATGTTATCTTAGCTTTTACAGTGGCTTGGAAGTTAGATATTCAAGGAAGGGAAGAAGGAGATGTTTGGCAATGGAACAGATGATTGAGCAGAGCACAGCATTTATTTTTCTTGGGCTGGATAATGAGTATTTTTGGGGAAAATAAATTTGGTTGAGATGTAAGACTGTTTTTGTTTTGCTTTTGAGTGTGTGTTTATTCTATCCCCTTCCCTAACGCAAGGGCAAGAAGCAGATTTGTTTAAAAGTACTCTTTTGTATTCAGGTACATGCCTACACTGTGAGCTTCAAAAAAATGGTCCATTTTTCTCTCCCTCCCCCTGTGCCTGTGTTTTCATTTCCATTTTCAAACCCTGTAACATCTTACCTTTTTAAGTGTCCTTTGATCACTAGTCAGGAAGTACTTTGAAATGAAAGGATTTTGTTTTTATCCTGCTCTACTGTTACATGTGACAGAGGGTAAAAAATAACGTGTAAACTTGTTAATATATTTGATAGTGTGGCCTTATTGAAGTTGTTTTTGCTTGCATGAAAGGGAACAGGAAGGGGTGAAGGTGTAGGTGGAGTCTTGTCTCTTATGGTGCTGCTTCTGTCTCACACTGTAGTTAGAGAGCTTTGGAGACCTCGTTCTGAGGGTTCCCTTGCAAAAAGAAAAGCAAGTGGTTAGCCAGAATGGGATGAACATGCATAGTTACTGTCAGATGTTAATGAGATTTAAAAAAAAATCATATTGTCAGTTACTGAGTTGTACGCAAGCATAATCCCTTTAAATGGCATGAGATTATTCAGGAGAGAATACAGCTTTTGTAAAAACTACATTTGATGTGTCACAAACTTCATTCTAATTCTTTGCAGAAATTAATGTATCGTTACTTCCCTAGCCTCCTTTATGCTTTCTTGACAGTTGCTAGTATTAGACCCAGTGCAAATTACAGTGATAGTGTTTCTTTTGGTTGGATGTTAAAAAAAAAAAACAAAATCAGTGTGGGGAAAAGGTCAGACTATAGTGGAGGAGTAGAGTGTCAGCTGTTCCCATCCTGTGGTGCGTGAGGAAAGGAGAGATTACACTTTCAGCTTTGGGGGGAAAAAAAAACCAGAAAAGAAAAGATAACTAAAACCCCATGAAGAATGTTAGTTTTTCTCTCCCCAGCCATGTACACTCAGAGGAATATTTTGTTCTCTTGTCAAGTGTAGCTCTACAGGTGTAAATACAATAGAGGTTGGGACTATTGAGTGAGTACTATTGGGGCAGAAGTGTTGGTAATGTCCATATTGCAGAGCACTGCAGCAGTGCCTGAGCCATCTTGAGAACTGGGAATGGGTTTAGGTCTGCCCTCCTGGTGTTGGACTTGAACTGATTAGTCTGGGAAGATGGAGCTTGCTTGTAGCACTTCACTGATAGTGACCATGCAGCTTTTGGTGTCCCCATTGGCACACCTTTCCTCCTCTAATGTGGGATGAAATAGCCCAAATTGGATCCTTTTATCTAAAGTATGCACCACAGCGCAGTAATTGCAGAAACACCCAGGGGTGTTCTTGTAGCAGTAGGGTCAAAGTACTTTAGTAAAGTATGTTCTGAAGGGAATAAATACTCTGCGGAGTAGCACGAAGTAGAGTGTTGCATGAAAATGAATATGGCATAAACTGAAGACATGACAGAAGACAGAGAATGTGGGAATGTCAAGTAATTTGAAGACATGCAAGTTAAAATAGAAAGAAGCAAAATATGTGGAAGGATTGGGTTAATTGTCTTTTTACAGCCAATAAGTAGACATTTGTAAAGAATAAGAATTTAATTTTAGGGAGATTGTGGCATCTTTTGTACTGCTTAGAGAAAGGTTATAAAAGCAGTAGCTTCCACTGATGATAATTATTTGCTGGAAGAGTCATGTTAAAAAGTCTGTGCTGCCCTCATTCTTCACCCAAAGATGATCTGTTAAGTGAAGTCCATCTGGTTTATCACTAGCCACTAGACAATATGTTATCAAGTGGGGCTGAGGGCAGTTGAATGTGATGCTTTGATCACGAGAGAAGTGGACAGGGGTAACTTAGCTCTTGGTTTCAGTCACCAGCAGGATACCATCTCTTCCTGAGCTCGAGCAGATGCCTGTCAGCTTTGGATTTGATCATAGGCTGAGCCATCTTCGTTGTGCTTTGAGTGTTAATATAAGGGATACACATTGTGACTGGGAGAAAAGTGGGGAGATGCAAAAATCTTCTGTGTGGGAGAAGCTGGTGTTTGGCTCAGGTCACTCTCTTCCAGTGCTTTGAGAAACAGCCTCTGTGGAGTGGGCAAGGTGCCAGGGTTTTGCTGATGTTTCAAAAACCTATGGACTTTATAAAGACACAGTGTGCTGAATGGGGATGTGACCTCCTTGAAATGTTTAATGAAATATGGTCTGTTTGCAAAAGTACTCCAATGTTCTATTACCAAGGATAATAAATGACACTTAGCATAAACAAAGAAAGTGATTTCTTATGTACGAGATCAGGATTTTCTTCTGTGTAATGCATTGTGCAATAAGCTAATTGCAACAAGACTGTTTCTTATTCCTCCTTATGAAGCAAGGCACTGCTTGGAGGCAGAATACCAGACATGATAGACAGCTGGACTAATTTGCTATGTCTGATTCTGTGTTTCTACAACAGAAATGGCCTTTACATTTTAAAAGCTAAATGTTGATTATGATTGTTCAGGCAAAATTATATGAATGTGTGATTCCTTTTTTTCTGTCTTGTCTTGAAATCTGAATTTGGACATGTATGTGTCTCTGGATAACTGAATCAGCTGAACAGCTGGCAATATAAATGATTCTATATGTTTCAGCAAAAAAAAAAATCCTATTTTCTTCAGCATCTTAAGGGAAGAGACGTATTCTTGCACCCTTTAAGATAACAAAGAGCCAGAATTCTGTGATCAGCCAACTTAACAGTGGTCAGACATCTGTATTATGACAAGTTCAGTGACAAGTATTTACCTTTATCCTTAAATAACTCTTGGTTCTCCTTCCAAGACATCTGTATTATGATAAATTCTGTGACAAGTATTTACTTTTATCCTTAAATAACTCTGGTTTCTCCTTTCATGCTTTTTGGCACATGATTAATAAACCTTTAGGTATTTAGTGAACCTCAAAGTCACTATAAATTGTAGGATAAATCTGAGAACTTCCACAGAGAATGAAAGCAAATTACCAAGTTTGTGGGAATGACATCATTTTCATCATTCAGTACAAAGGAAAAAATTTAATTGTCCCATAAAGAGTAGCATTATAGATGAACATATAAATGAGTAGCCATACATATGACGTGATTTTAGGTACTTTCGCACTGAGTGTTTGATGGCAAATCTGCTTGAGTTTATGGCTTTGTTCAAAGGGGGTGGGAGGAGTCCTTTCATTTGGAAGTACATGGCTGTATAGCAGAGCAAGTATGTACTGCAGGGCTGGTAGCTGAGAGCATCAATGTTCCCAGCTGGATAACTGCTGGGTCTAATAGCTTTTGTGCTATGTGTCAGCTTAGATCTGACCTGGGGTGGGTAGGCAGGGGATATTAACCTAAAGGATTTTACTGTCATCCCTGAATGTGATAAAGAGAATTTTTTTCTTTTTTTTGCTCATGTTTGGCAGTTTTAAGACTGTATTTTATTTTTAGATTAGCTTCTTTGAGATCCAGTGCAATACAGAGCAAATCCCCTTAAAGGTACTTGCATTTGTATGCTCATGGGGCCTGAGCTGCTCTGCATGGGCTGTTAGCTAAAGCCTCTGGCCTGCCAGGCTGTCCTGGTACTGGAGATGAAAGGGTGACCTGTACCTGGAGTCAGCTTGCTTGAGATGGCATCATCCACGGGCTGCAGCTGGGCAGCCTGAAGAAGCACTAAATTGCTCAGGAGAGGCTGGTACCACAGGGAGTGTTCTGCTTATGATGCTGCTTCCCTGGTCAGCTCTGCTGTCCATGGGAATTTTCCATAGCTGGCCCTTACCTTGGCTGACTGGGCTTCTCCTGGAAAGGTGTTTGAGACTTGCATAATTTATTCTTAGCGTGAGGTATCAGGTAAACTAGCACTAAATTATTCATATATCTTCATTAAAATGTGTTTGAAACAGGAGCTTGCTTTTAAAATAAAAGTAGAGCCTTCAGTAAGAGTGTTTTGATGGTGCTTTTTTGACTTTGTTTGGGGCAGTTCAGTTGACAATTTGTTGTTTTATAGTTTGTATGCAAATTACTGAAATGCTTATTTGAAATTTGTGTATTAGACAAGCCTGATCATCTAAAAAACAAACAAAAATAAACAAACCAAAACACCATAATGTCCTCTTAAATATAGTCCCACAAGCATTCTCAGTTGGTTGAGTGCAAAGTCAAGTGTGAGAGATCAAAAAGAGATGCTGTAAATCTTACTTGCTGTTTCTCCAGTATGCAGCATGTTGGTTTTGGTTTTTCTCTCACCTATTTGCTCCCCTGTGGCTGACTTCAGAGGAGAGGTAGTGGTGGGAGGGAAGGCTTTAGGAGTGTTTTCTCTGCCTCTCTCTTCTGGGCCAGCACTTGGGTAATTCTCAGGACAGTTGTTTTGACATTGCAGATTAAAGTTGTTCTTCTAGGAAGAGCATGCGTTATTGAGGGATAGATTCCCTATGGGATTATAGGAAGGATTTATTGTTATGAAGAACCCTGTTCTCAAGTGTATAAGCATTTTTATTCTATACTTCATTAATAGCAAAAGATAATTTGTATTAAAAGATGATTTTCTGGGCATAAGGTAAGTCAAGTAAGTGACCCTCACTACTATAGTGTTTTGAATCTCTGTTTTGAGACTGTGTGTAATGTCTCACCTCTGGAATGTTCAGCTTTTGACTGGTCACTTGCTTTCACAGAGTTCATTAAATTGATATTAAAACTTAATACTACTTTTGTTTGAAAGTCCGTATATAGTTTGGAAATGCCTGTTACTGATTTTCTTTTTGCTTGTTTGTTTTTTTAATTGCAGTCTATGACAACATTTTGTTTTTAAAAAAAATTTGGAAAAGCAAATTCTACTAAGTGACTTTCTGATTCCAGGAAGAAGAATGGGAGTTTTTCTGCTTACCTTCATTGAGGCTAGAGTTTCATTCATTGTGAACATACTGATTCTTTACCAGTAATTTCAAGTACGATTATGTATGTTTCTCAGTGAAGCACCATTTTCACTGTATCTTGATAAATATTTTAAAGCAGTTTGTTTGACCTCTAGTGTTGAGCTGTGAAATTGCACCCCATTGACCCCAAAATATCTTCTATTTCAGAAAAACCAGTCTCCCCCAAATCAGGTACATTGAAGAGTCCTCCTAAAGGCTTTGATACATCTGCAATTAACAAAAGCTATTACAATGTGGTGAGTGATCTTTTTTTTTCCTCTGTGAGCTGTTTTATACAGTAGAATGTCATTTAACTAAATGCTCTTATCTGCACAAAAAAAGGCAGTCTTGCCAGGAAGGTACCAAAATTAGATAGGGGTATTGGTGAATTCTCATATAAGCAAGATCATTATTAGTTTAATAGAAAATCACACATGGATTCTTAAACATGATGCAAAATTATAGTCTAAAGTAAGTGAATGGCATTTATGTAATATGCTCATTTTTCTTGTTTTGCTAGTTGTTAATTTCCCTTTTCTCTCCCATCCCCGCTATGTGCCATCAATGTTCCCCAATCTCTATGAATTACCGAAATTCTGCTGTGCTGAATTGATTAAGTATATTTTTCTCCTTTTTGTTGAGTAAGAGATTGTTTCAAAATATTCAAATTGCTTCCTTTGTATTCATGCTTGTAAATCAACTCTGTTGTTAAGAACCTCCCCCTTGCACTGGTGGATAGACTTTATAGCGAGGCAGTGTAGCCAGAGTGAACATTTAACACATCCCCAGGAATTCTTAACCTAGTACTCAGACCTCTTTAGTAGATGCTTGTAAGAAACATAACCAGCTCTGTCTTTAAGTGTGTTGTAACCATGTTAAGATTCATTTATTTATTGAATAGATACACTGGGAAGCAAAAAAGGATCTTAATGTTTTTGTAAAGCACTGCTCCCTGCTGGTGTGAAACCAAACCACAACTTTTCTTTCCCTTTTTATTCAAGCAGCTGTCCTGGGTTTTCATTTTATATGTCAGTGTTTAAAAAGGGTCATAAAGCATCATTTTCTGCTTTTGTCTTGTGTGGTTGTGGCATGAATAGCACCTGGAAGAACAGAGGAGTTTTGTCTATAGTCCCTAATTGAAAGCAATGAAGCAAACTCCTGCTCCTCCATCTGGCTTGGTTCCTGCCTCTGTCAGTAGCTGCAATTCTGTGGTGAAGGGAGGGCTGCAGCTTTTTGGCTACTGCATCCCACAGCTGCTGGTCACAATGGAAAGCACCTGTGTAGGCACACCCTTCCTTCAAACTGCAGGAAGTAATGATCTTACTGTGGTACATCCAGTGACAAAATAGATATAATTTATTTTTGTTTTCACTGTATCTCTTCATAGTCTTTTTTTTTCCCTGAAGTTATTGTAGTGTGTGGATGCAAATTTGAGAGGTGACAGTGTACTTAAGTGAAAATAAATGTTGAATTTGTTCAGGCACCTAAGTTATAATATGCCATAAAATTTTGAAATATCATCTTTGGTTTGTGTGATTTTTATAATTGTTCTCTGGATAATCTGTTATAATTGTGGAGGCTCAAGCTACTATACTTTGGGAAATACAACTATAGCTGACTTTTAAAGTAGTTTAATCAAAAAACAAGCAAACAAAAAAACCCCAAACCCTAGTGACCATCATATACCTACTCATAGAATTAGGTTTTTTTTCATCTTCCTCAGGTGCAACTTTCTTGGTACAATTAACCTGATGTAATGAGATGCCAACTGTTTTGGCTGCTAGTTACTTATTAACTTTTGATGACATTGTAAGGGGTGAAAATGACCAGTTCTTAATAATATACAGATAAGTTGTAAATTACAGCACTGACCCTAGAGTACTGTTCTTAAGTCTTCCTGCAGTGAATTGGATAGTTGCCTTGTTTTCACATTTTTCCACAGTGTGGCAAATACCCCTACTTTTTTTTTAACTCACCATTTTATTCTTTTGGTTTAAAAATGAGAGATGGTGCTGTAGCATGCCCTTTGTTTCAGAGAAGTTGGACTGTACTGCTGTGTCTGAAACCTAAATTAGACATGTTGACATTTAGATTTTCTTGAAATATACTTTGGGCTTCTGATGGCAATACAGCTATAATGTATTTTCTATTGTCATTAAATATGTATGTTTTTTACATGTAGATAAGACAAACAGCAAACCTGTTCACTGAAGTGAAACCTCAGTTTAACCTCTGAGTTGAGTTTTTTCTTCTGTCTTAATATCTAAGCTGCAGAATCGGGATTTCCCTGTGATATATATCATCAGTCTGCACTGATAATAAAGTTGAGGAAAAAGCAGAAGAACTCCAAAAAAAATTTGGCAACTGGTAGCTGAAAGGATGTAGCTCAAGTGGGGGAGTAAATGTTAAAATCTATGTTAAAGGCTGTCCTGACAACCAAGCTTGAGTTGAGACTGCTACTCTGGGACTATGTACTGTTTTGGAGTTGTGGCTTTCCCCACATGGGGATGTGCTGAGACCCCATAACCATCATGGTGATTTATTGCTGTTTACCCTAGGGACTGAGGATAAAATCAAAGGGCAGTTCAGAAAGTGGTAGGGGAGGAGGACTGGGATAGGCTAAGGGAGAGGTACTTAATGTAAAGAGGAGACTGCTTTCACCACCTTCCTCTGGTCTTCACCCCCTTGTAAACATGTTCTTTATTTCTATGGATTCACAGCTCCTTCTGGAGTTTGTGAGACAAATCACCTGCCTTCTAGTCTCTATGTGCTTAATTAATTGCTCCTTGCACTAAGTGTTGCTGAGAAGACAGACATTTGTTATGTATGTACATTTGGCCTGGCTCAGGAATTCAGGTTAGTAGAGAATGCTGAGGTTTTGTCCTCCATAAAATGGTGCAAGTCTACAGTAGTGTGTAGTATGAACCAGACTTGTGATGAAGCATTTTTCATTTAGAATTAATTTAGTAGCTTATTACTGAAGAAGTGGGTGTATTGTTGCATGTTATTCTCTGAAGACAGAGCAGGCATTACTCTGAGTTTTATTTTTACTTGAGACCTCTTGAGAGTTTGTAACTTTGTATCCAGAGTAAAATCAGGTTCTCTCTATTTACAGCTGCTTTGAGATTTGGTAGCTGCTCTAAAGGCAGGTGAAGAAATGGACAGATTCCTCCACAGTTATGAGTATTTGCATGACCTTTTTTCCTTTGAAGTGTTTGAGAAGTAGTGGAAAATAAACACTCTGTTTGAGGGCACACTTTTAAAGTTGGATCAAGTTGTCTACTGAAGTTCATATAAGTTTTTGAGGACCCTCAAGATATGGTATGCTTGTGCAGTGCTTTATATTGCCCCTCTCAAGGGCCTGTTTTAAAGAGTTCATCATGCAAATTCTTGTGATTCAGGAAATTTACATACTGATCACCATTGTGCTCCATTATCTGATATTTTGGTTAAGTGAAGTGCCACACTGCTATGATAAAATGTCAATGTGCTACAGGATCACGCTGAAGTGTGTCTCTGAACTCTGCCTTTTTTCCTACTGATTTGGAAGGTGATCATCCTCATGTAGGTAATTTTAAATCCATTTTTGGGTGGTAGCTGTGTCCTTAGGGAGATGGCTGAGGTTTTGTGTGACAGAATTGTTAACCAGCTTGAATTTTACACGCTGTGTGACTGAGAGAGCTGGTGCTGTGTGAGCTCAGTTGTCTGTGCCTCCATTCATCAGTGTTAGGGACTGCAAAAGCTGCCACTTCAATGCTGCTCTTGGTACTTGCTCGTGTCTGTGCAAATGTTGTGGTGGAGTTGTGGAAACAAGGTCTTGGAGGTCTCATGGGGTCTTGCAGCAGCCAGAATGCGCAGAAAGCAGGAAAAGGAAGAAAGGTGATTATTAGATCATGCGGACGAGATGTGGATTTGAGCAATGTAAGAGATTTCTGGTGCCAAAATACTGAGTTGCAGTACTGACTACTTGTCACTTCAAAGCACAGTCCAAGGGTTTAATCCCCACAGCTTCTCAGTGAGGTAGGTAAGTCAAGTTGGAAGAATGTAAGATATCACAGAAATTACATTTTTAGAGCTATGTAAACAAGGTTATTATTTAAAAAATATATTAAAAGTAAAAAAAATGTATGTAGTGGAAACTGTACTTGTTAAAAAGAGGTGGTAATAGATTTAATGTGTTCTGGGGACTGTTTAAACTGTATATCTCAAGTATTGTGTAACACTGTAAACTACTAGAATAACAAATATGTATAAGTGCATCTGGTACTCTGCACAGATTTTGTTGCATCATTTTATTTACAGTGGCATTAATTTTCCTTTCCCCCCTAATTGTCAGGTTGCTAATTCTGTTTTTTTAAGCTTTCTTGTTATTATCTGCCCCTGTCCTCAAGTCTTTTTCCTCCAATCCCATGTTCTCCATATGGCAAAGAAAATCCTCAAAGAAAAATCCAAACCAGCCCAAGGAAAATAATGAAGTGTGTCCAACATGAAACTAGTTTTATTTCAAACTTTTTTTTTCAACTGTTTATAGCAGAGAATGGAAGTAGTCTTTGTGAAAATGGAGCAGTGGTGCAGTCTTTCAAGATCTCTTGCAAATTTGTTGATTTTTATCTTTCAGTGTCTTTTAATACTGTTTAGTTCTTCATTAGGACACTGTGGTTTTGTCCCTGGCTTTCAGTCTCCTTCTCCCTCCTAACTTTTCCTGCCAGTGTAATGACTCAGGGCTGGGAGCTTTCTGTGGGGAAAACTATATTGAAAAAGGTTGGTCCTTGCACTTAGTTTGAACCTCGTGGATGTGAAGTACTTTTATATTACCATTTGAATGATTTGCTTTCTTTGTTTTATATATATAAAAGAGAATACAGGGGTTAGTACTATGATTGGCAGAGATATTTTGTTTCCCTGGTCTAAATGGTCCAAAAAAACCTTAGCTTTTTTAACATTTGTGTGCCCATATTGTACTTTATGCTGTAAGTTCCTAGTTAGTAGCCATAACTTTCCCTGTGACATTCTTCTGTCACAGTTTTTTAGCAGAGAATGGAGACATTTTAATCTTCAGTTCAGGATTCAGACTTGCAACAAAAGAATGAACTCAAAAATGGTTTCTCTCTCTCTCTTCCCAAATGAATAGAAGCATTCAAGGAATAAGCAGAATCAATGACACCACTGAAAGGAACAGTGAATTCTTCATTGACATACTGAACTATTTAAAGTTATTTCATCAGGTTTGCATTTAGGAATGAATGGCTTTTATTTCCTAAGAAAGAGTATTGACTACAACAGTGAATCATGCACTCAATTACAGTCATTCCTATAAATGCTGAAATGAGATATTACTGTAGGCTTGACAAATATGGCATGTAACAAAATGAGGTTTGTGGTGTGGCTTATGACCAGGGAATAGCAATAAGTTTTCAAAGTTCAGCTTTGTTCACTAAACTGCATTTAATTCTGATGATTGTCTTCTAAATAACTTTTTGGAGGCAAAACTTAATTTGCCTTCTAAAAAGCACAGTAGAACCTAATGTGATTATATTGGAGGGTATTCTAAAGCAGGCTCCCAAGAAATGGCCCAGTAAAATGTTTTCCTGTACATTCTTGGGGTTATTCTAGTTGTTTGATTTATAATCAGCCAAAACCCAAGTGTGTGCTGTATTTTATAAATACCTGACTTTGCATCAATTTATTGTAATTTTCTTATAGTTGTATATTCCCAGTGTAAGATTAGGCAGCACTATTTAAAAATAATGTAATAGTGCTAATTGTGTTGATAAATGAAGTTGGAAATTACTTAATCTTTGTAAATCTGTTAATATTCAGGTGTTCTAGCAGGTTATTTTTAGTACATCTGAACACTCCACTAGCAACATTAGTTGTAATGTGTTGTAATTGAGACTGAGAAAATGACACTGTTCATTTCTTTTGCAACTTCCATTGTGCTTTACCATCCTCTGATGACCTGTGACTGTTCTGAAGTACATAGGAAGAGTAATTACCCTGGCTTTTGAAGAAAGCTATGTGTAACTCAAACTTTGCAATAAAATGTGTAGTGATAGTCCTGTTAGCTTACCATTTTTTTGTATATGGCTAAAGGATGGTTCATCTTGTTTGTAGTGGTTTTTTTCCCCTGTGAATTTCATAGATGTATGTGTATTCAGTGTTTTCTTGCTGATGTTTGCATTTTTAATGTAGGAACTCTCATGTAAGTTTTGTCCATGCTAAATAAATTTTAGTGAGCTTTAAAACTGGTATTGATATTCTTTAAAAGTACCAATTAGAATTTGTCATTTATTGTAGGTGCTACAAAATATATTAGAAACAGAAAATGAATATGCTAAGGAACTACAAACAATGCTTTCAAACTACCTGCGACCATTACAAGCCAGTGAAAAGTATGTGAGTTTGTCCTGTGTTTTGAAATAAGCTTGAGAGCTCTTGTATATTGGGGAGGGTTAACATGGTCAAAATGTCAATGTCAGTGTGAATTTACCTCTGTGGACTGTGTGATTCTTGAGGCAGGGATTGCTTTTATTCAGTTTGTTTGCTGGCTGTAACAGTCTGGACCTTGATCTGAGAACTAGTAAGCATTTTCTTTTGACACAATAGATAGCATTAATGCACAATTATCAATAGCTGCAAACCTAAACTTGTTTTATTTGCTTTGGCTCCAGGTTAACCTTGACAAATACTTCATACTTAATGGGAAACCTGGAAGAAATAAGTTCTTTCCAGCAAATGCTTGTACAGTCTTTAGAAGAATGCACCAAGTAAGTACCATGCATACGGGATAGAGCAAATGCTAACATGCAAATATCTTTCATTATTTTACTTGTTGCATGTTTTGTTGGGCATAGATTTTTTTCTTCTCACTGCAAGAGTTGTTGCCAGAGCAGTACAGTAATAGATGTTTGGAGAATATATTGACTGTTTGTACAGATAGGTATTGGCCCCAGGATGTAATTGCAAAGGTAGAAATTTTGATATAGTTTAAAAGAGATTTATGGGTTTTTATGATGCAAGTGCATACCAGTAGGGAAGTGGTTTTGGGGGCATGAATTTTAAGTATTTTCTTCAGGAGAAAGAAATAATGGAGGAACCTTATGTGATGGTAGAACAGTGAAGGAGGTAAGTGACTTGGATGAAGGAACTGTATGAGAATACTTGTGCTTAGTATTCTTCTGGTCTGAACAAAAGTGGTCATCAAAGTGTGCTGGGAGAGGTCTGCAGGATAGGCAGAAAGAGCAACCTGAATTAAATAAAACCCCTCAGTGCTTGTCCTGTACCATATAGGAAGCATGGAGCACAGAAAGAAGGGCATGAAGACACTTGTCCTCCTTCCATAATTTAGGCTGAAGTGGTAACTCGAATCTTTCAGCTTGTTACGTCAGCACTTGGTTGTGTAAGAAAGAAGGTGATCATATTGCATTTGGATTGTCCTAACAATTTTCTGAAACTCCACTGAAGGTGTAATGTATGTTCCTAACCTCAGCTGTGTCACTTTCCTTGCCTATATTCTAGTTTTGTCTGACCACATGGTGAGCTAAGGCAACTTCCTAGTCCAAATTTTCTTGGTTTCTGCCAAGTTAGTAATTTGAATTGCTACTGAGGACTTAGACAAGTTTCAGTTTGCTGTGAGAATGAATTAATGTCTTGTATGGAGGAGAAAATACCTCTTTTGGCAACAGTGAGCTTTGGATCACCTCAGTATGTCTTGTTTTGCCCTCTCCCTCCTCTTCCCTGCTTTGTGTGAAGAAGCAGCCTTGTCATGACAAAGTATAATCTGCATCTCCACTGTGCAGTGACATATGCCCTGTACTGTTGCTGACTTGAGATCCCACACCCTGCTACCACCTGCCTGCTGTCCCTCTCTCCTGCCTATGGACAGCTTAGACCAGAGGGAGGGGAAGGGAGGATGGTGTGTGGTTCAGATGGCAAGTCAGCAGTGTAATGGAAACATTCTTGAAATGCTCTGTCTCTCATGCTGTGAGAGAGAAGGATTGTCATTTGGGCAAGTTTGACTTGAGCAGTTAAATGCCTAAATCTCTGAAAGCGTCTATTTGTTGACATACTCAAATGTTTCCCATTTTTTCTTGCCACTGCTCTTTGTCTCATTTGCTTTTTACCATGATTTTGTTTCTTTGTGTCAGAATTTAGGGAAGTTAAATACTTTGTATGGAATAGACAGTCATCTTTTAAAATTTCTTTTTTTTAAGGTGGTCTTAAAAATGAGAGGAGAAGAATATATACCTTTAAACAAGTATTAATGCAAACTTCATTTTAACCTGGAATGTTGCTTAATGTGATATCATAATAGAGCTTCAAGCTCAGAAACCTTCATTTATAAGTCTGCTTGGCTTAAACTTTTTTAAAACACCTTTTCATAATGTCTTTTATTTCTTCTTTCTGCTCAGTGAAATATTGCTGTATAATAAACTAGGAACATATTGGACACTAGTAGGTGGGCAGAGAAAGTGATGCCCTGGAGTTACTGAAGTATTATTGCAAACATTTTGTCTTACTTTCATTTCATAAATATTCTCATCATGTTGAGTTGTATTTTCAGTTTTATTTTCATCATAGCACATTAACTTGAGCATACAGCATCCTTCTGTTTGGAATCTAATCCATTAATCCATAGTGATTCCCATCATGTAGAAGAATGCTTGCTCTGCTTTCTCTTTTTTTTCTTTTTTTCTTTTTTTTTGTTATTTTGCCATGTTTTTTTGGCTGGTGAACCTGTTCTGTAAACTCAAACTAGCTCCTGGGCTGAAAATGGATTTATAATTTCATTTTATTTTTGACATAGAGCTTATAGGTCCTTCGAGGCACTTCATATTGGAACATCTGGTGTGGTGTTTTATTCTAACTTGACATGTCAGAATGACCAAATGCTGTCATCCTGCCAATTGTAATGCTGCCAGCCTACTTGCTTGACAAATTCCTTTTCTTGGGCATGACAGTTGAATGTTTTTTGAAATCCACACCCACCTTGAGACAGTTTGTCATTTGAGTTTTCTCTTTAACAAATCCTGGCATGTACTTCAGTGGCAGAAACTTTCCTATGCTTTGCTCCTTTTTACCTTCACCACACTGGCTTATTTGATCCTTGTGGTGTTCAGCTTTGGGTTGTGGTTTTTTTCAGAACATATGATTTTGTAGTGGGTTCTTTGTGTTTTGGGGGAAATGGTTGTTTGGATATGGTTTGGGTTTAGTTGTGTACCGCCCTCCCACCCTGTCCACGGCCTTGAAGGTCGTCTAGTTCATTGCTAAAGGTTTGTCCTCTTTGAACTTTTACAGGTTGGGGTTATTTCCACCTTTGTAACTTCTCTTCTTAATTTACCAAACAGAAGTGGTGCATGGAATAAATCTAACTAGCATTGAGTGAGAATCTTCTGGCTGATAGGCTTCAAAGGTGCCTTTTTTGGCTGATCAGCTTCCAGTGCACTTGGTTCATGGACAGAAAAGAGCTGTAACAGACCAGGCAGAGAGATGCTGTTGGAGTCTTCAGTTGTCACCCTTTTTCTTTCAGCTGCAAATAGAGCTTTAGTCCAGTTCTGATTGCTGCTTTTGATCAGTCTTAAAACTAACCTTGTTGTTCAGTTACACTTACTTTTTATTTATTTCTTCAAATTACCATGCACAGGGTGCCCACTGTGAGTCTGGAGCAACAGAAGTGATAGCTGCTGGATGCAACTCCAACAAGCAGACAGTGTTAGGTAGTTTACATGTAGTCATGTGGTGATTCCTCTAGCATGTGTACAGCAGCAGAGGCTTTGTTATGGTTCTTTTACATTTGCAAATAGAATTAAAACATGTATCTGGCCTTTTTAAACTGAAGTTGGTATAACTTATATGTGTAAATATTTATATGTGATTCCTTTTTAATTAAAGTGCCAAATATGAGAATAATGTTGGGATGACAACTTCTGAAAAAATTGTAAAATAGCTATCTATGGTCTCTATGGAACACATTAATTACTAAAAGGTTTATATGATGTGGTGATAGGCATGAAATTGTTGGTTTTTTTCAGCAGGTAAAAGAGTTAATAGTTTCTGAAAATAGTAGGACACTTGCAACTAAAATGCATGGATTAGAAAAGTCAAAGGGGATGAGTTACCACTCCCTTATAAAGTCAGTTAATTATCTTAATTCAACAAAGAATGTGCAGTATAAAGTGGCAATGCATGTGCAACATGTGAAAGAGAATAATGTCAGTCTTTGATTCTGCTGAAAGAACAGCAGATTGAGAAGACACAGATGTCTGCTTGGTGCAAACAGCCATAATTCACCCTCCACCCCCATCACTACAGTATGAAATGGGAATTTAACCATTTTTAGCAACTGTTTGTTGGAGCCTCTTGCTATTTAATACTAAGTTATATGCCTTGGGTATGTCTTCAGAGTTTGAGACTTTGGCTGCATCTATTACTCGAAGAATGTATTATTAGCTTGTGCTAGATTTATTAAAGGGGGCCAGCTGCTAGGCAGGAAATGCTGCTTGGCAAGGCTGTAAAAATAGCATTCCCTCAGTATGCTGGGGAATGCCCTTGGTTTTCCCCTAAACACCTGCAAAAGCAGCCACTCTTGATTTCAGAATTTAAACTTTTTAAAAATAAAAGATGCAAACTTAAAATATGAGTCTTAGCCTTTAATATAAGGAGTGTTGATAATGTGTTAATCTGGCATGATGTGTTAGCTGGGGATTCTGCTGTCATTTCCTGGGTGTCTGTAATGAACATTGCTTTCAAATCAGGGAGTGTGTTTCCCCTGAATTGCATTTGGAACACCTCTACAGTCAATTTTTACTTTGTTTTGGTTAGTCTTCCCATACTGTGCAGAGGGACTGAACAGCTTGATAGGAGACAGACTTACTGTTTTGGAATTTGGGGGACAACTTCTTAGGATGAATTTTGAATTTTGACTGCTGTGAGCAAACCTAAGGACTGGTGTTTGAGCAGAATGGGAACATCCCCTGCCTTGAGGAGTGGTTGTCCTGGAAAGCTGAACAGTTTCTTTCCTATTGAAGTTCACTGGAGCATCCATCTCTCCCTTTTTTCTCATGGGGATATGCTAAATATTGATGTTTAGGAACTTTATGTACATGTCTGGGACAACTACAGAAAATACTGACTTTTAAAAAAAAAATCTTTTTCAGGAAAAAATATTCTTCAAGAAGGAGTTGTTGGAACTAATCTTAGAATGAAACTCTTTGTGCTAACAGTACTCACTGTGCTCAGTGAGGGCTCATTTAGCTTTACAGCTGATGTGAAGTACTGGTTTTAAGAGTAGTTAAAAAGACAACAAAAACAGCAAAATCCACTGTCACATCTTGCAAAGAAGCAAAAATTTAGCATATTTATGTTAGGAGATGCATCCTTTATGCAAGAAGAGTAAGTTGGAAATTGAAACATTTCATCTTGCATATGTTGTACAGTGGTTTAGACAAGGTGTCAGGAATAAGTTTGTAATCTAGGACTGATAAAAGCTTAGTAGTCCATCTTCTGGTTAACTTCAGTCTGGGTTATATAACTGGCCACACTGCCTTCTGCTGAAGAGGCTTAGTCCTTCAGGTGGGAGCTGGTCCATAGAAAAGAAGGGTTTTATCCCTTTTGTTTGCCCTTATGTTACTGCACAAATCCAAATCGTGGTTCCCTGCCAGCCACTGTGAAGAAAATGTAACTCTACCCCAGCCAAACCCAGCACACAATAGACACTGCTTTTCTGAGCTTTGATTTATTTCTCTGTCTGGTGGGTATTATGGTGTTTTCATCTTTATTACTCTGTTTTTAGGTTGCCTGAAGCTCAGCAGAGGGTTGGAGGATGTTTTCTAAATTTGATGCCACAAATGAAGAACTTATACCTTACATACTGTGCCAACCACCCATCAGCAGTAAATGTCCTCACAGAACACAGGTATGTTAACTCTGTGGTCTTTTGAGCCTGATACAAAAAAATGTGTAACATACACTTGAGTTGTAAAGCTGTGATGTCTCTTTTGACATGTTTGGTGTGGTAGACCTTGTTTGAGAAAAAAAATTACACTTTAAAGAAAAAGACAAAATGCCCCATAAAACAAAGCTCTTTCATGTGATCAGGACAGCTTGTCACTTTTGGCAGTGTATTATCAACTATTTGAGAGAATTTTTTCATTGAAAGAACACAGTCTGGACTCTGAATATGTAAAACAAACTTTACTGATTGTCATCTTTGTTTTAAAAATGTTGAGATCAAAACAGGTTTGTGAAATTATGGCATAACTGACATGACTTAGGCTTCTTAGACAGTTGGTGCATTATAACTTAGCCCTGTAAAAGCCTGTGTATACTTAATTTCGTAATGTATTATACCCTTAGCTTTACTTTTGAGTGATATGAGAGAAGTGTGAGTTTCACAAAATTACTGTTTTCTGTAAGAAGTAGGATACTTAGTTAACATGATGCAGGTTGCTCCGCTTTTAGACAAGCCTTAAATTTGCATAGAAGATGCCCTGTATCACCTTGAGGGAAAAGTTTTGAGGCCAGAATCTAATGAAAGAAGTCAGCTTTCCGGAGCTTTTGCTGTATTCTTGTAACATGATGACCCTCGTGCTGAAGCAGCTGTTAGTTTGGGGCTATTTATGCTTGCTTGTGGCGCAGGACAGAACCGTGGCTTCTTGGAGGTTAGCTATAGGACAAATTCTAGCAGGATAGGTGTTCTTTTTGCTTCACACATCCCTCTCCTTTTCATCTTGTTGTGTTGGATTAGAGTAAAGTTATTTTGAGGACTCTTAATGCTTAGAAAACAAAGAGGATTACAATACATTTTTCTTATAGTGTTAGCTTCTTTCAGGAACTCAAATTTTAACAGCAACATTGTGGCGTGTTTGTGAGTTTTACTTACAATATGAAGATGAAAAACCTTCTAGTTACCAAATACTTTGAACTTATGTTAGCAATACAAGTAACTATATTCCAACCCTAGTTGGAAAAATCAAGATGCAAGTACACATTAAAGTATAGGAAGAAAGAAGCTAAGTTTTTATCATTAAAATTCAGCAAGACAAAAACGTTTAAACCCCCTCCCAATGAAATCCCTGCATGTGTGCTTTCTTTCAAGTGACCTTCTTGTAGTACCATTTTCTGTAAATTGTTTTTAATACTCTTGGGCTTAGATTTTTCTGTTTGAGTCTTTATGCTCTTTCCATACAGAAGTCTGGGATTTAACCTATAGATGGAAGATGGCATGTGACAGCAAAGTGATCATCTACATTTCTTTAGATTCAGGGATATCTGCAAAGGATTATCCTAACTTTTGGAACTCAGAGAAAAGGTGATAGAAATGTGAGGGAGCGAAGCTGTTTGTTCTGCAAATAGAGAAGAGAAGCATTTCTTCTGTTTCATGTTTCTTTTTGTGTAGATTGTCTTAAGACCAATTCAGCTTTGTGTCTCTAAAGTCAGCTTGACATCAAATCCTGGTGGAGACAATAAAAGTATCATAGAGGAGATAAGTAATTTGGACATGGAAGTTTGTATGAGATAGCTTAGGCAAAGAGAAGTTGAGATAGACAGTTTGCTCTTTAATGCTATTGTGTTACCAGGCATGGGTCAACAGAATTTCATCCTGTTCTTTCTAATTAGCCCAGCTGTATTATTCTAATACCTTAATTTTTGTTGTTCAGCATTGCTGTAGGTAGGAAGTGGCCTGACTAAATATTCTGCTTGAGACAGGTGCCTTGAAGAAATCAGAAGGTGGCTTTAAGCAGTTCTGAATCTCTTCCTCTCAGAATGCTGGCAAACTTTTAATTACATTGTTTCAAAGTAGGGGGAAAGAGAGAAATAGCGAACTGGTTGGGGGCATGAACAAGTGGAAAATACTCAGACCTGTCTCTTTGTCTGTTTAGCTGAGATGATTTTAGTGTGCAAAAAATTCCCTATAAAGCTTACTTTAAAAATTGCAGTGAGGTTTGAGAATTGCCGTGATTGGAGTAATGGTGAAACAATTACACTGCAGTTCATACTACAAAAAATACCGTGGTTTAATGTTTTTAGGGAAAGCAATGTTATGTTGGCAGTTTTGTCAATATAATTTTAGAAGAGGGTCTAAACCCCTGTGTTTTAATACCAGCAAAAATAGGGCAAAGAAATAAGTGTATGTGCAATACTTGGATTTTAAGATCATGTTTGTAGCATCTGTGCTATTCAGTAGCATTTTAGAGAGGAAAAGGGAATTGTCTGGAGCAGTTTGATTTGCAACATAAATTCTTACTATCATCAAAAGATTATTTCTTGCCATGAGCTCTTTGCAATTCATAAACTGGACACATATGCAATAACTGTACCTCTGAAAGCCATTTTACAAAAAAACCCAACCAAATAATTTTAAGTCAAATTCTTATATCACAAAATTAATATTTTCTGCTGAGTTTATTAGGCTGCTTGTTTTTCCAGGAACCCATACCAACAAAAAAAATCTCCTAGATAATTTTTCTAGGTGAAGATTTTTAAAAATTTTATAAAATATACTACTTTTATTATTGTTTTTTACTGTCAGTGGCTAAAAAAGCTTTAAGGAAATTGGCTGAAGCATCAACTCTATTGTTTCTTTAGAGTGATTGGATCACTTACGTTAAAATTGTAAGCAGTTATCTGGTTTGGTGGAGCATTACACATGGGGGTTTTATATGTAATTTCTGAGCTATCAAGGGTGCTCTTCAAGCAGTGTTGTAAGACCTGTTAAAATGTTGTTGACACCTTGTAAAGGCTCTGATATTAATGTACTCAGAATTACTGTGCACTTCTAGACAAAAACTTCCTTTGAACAGCATTCTTGTGAAGTAGATTCTAAATAGCAGTACTAAGGATGGAGTTGGAGATTTAAAAGGGGCATTCAATTGGAATTTTTCTTTTTTTTTTTAAATGCCATCCAGTGTGAATGGAAATCTGTTTCCTCTATCTTTTGTCATTTGCTTCTTGATTACATGCAGCAGCAACATGGAGGCTTTTATTCAATTAATACAGAATAAGGGGTTGTGTGTGCATATATGTTCATGTATGTGCATGTTTCTGTAAACACAGAGTCTGGGCTGAAGGGGATCAATTACGTTGTTTAAAGAATAAGACGTATCATGTTCAAATCTTCAAAGCCACAAACATCTTTCATTTCATTAAGTTACATTATTAATAGTCAGACTATTAAAACACTATTAAAGTCATTGGAGACCTGAGTGTATGTGAACATGGAGAAATGGGAGTAAATCCTAATGCAGCCCATACATGTGTTCAGGTTCCAGAGCTATGTGTTCCTGAGGTTGTTTTTGCCTCTGATAATCACAGCAACAACAAAATCTTTCCATTAAGTTTAGGAACAGATTCTCTTCTTGGTTCCAGTTGTGGCTTTGTAAGTTTTACCCAGGTGTTAAAGTTGGTAGGCAACATAATTCCTCCAGTTTTATACTGTCTTGAAATTTGGTAGGTCCTTTTTGTCTCAGGAATTGTTTTGGAGCTATTGCATACTTTTCTTCCAGAGTTTAAATTCCTTCTGCTTAATGAATCAAGCATTTTGAAGGATAAAGTAATTTTTCCTCAGATCTGTCATTGTATCTTGTAATTGAGCCTTAAGCCACTGGCTAGAGCTGAAGAGGTGGAATTTGCCAGCTACAGTTGGGTGGTGCTGTGGTAGAGTTCAGAGTTTTGCATGTTCCCCTCTCATAGTGGCTATAGTGCCGCTGTGCACCATCCCTATTTTATTTACTTTATTCCACAACAGTCCCAGCTTTTTGGCTCCATTGTATTACATTTGGTTCTACTACTTACAGTTTTGCTTAAAAATCCCAGTTCAAGTCTATGGGTAGGTGTTCCAATATACAGTATTATTTTAGGAGCTAATTTTGCATGCTGGTGAGACCAGTAGTGCCTTGAGGTTGTAGAGTTTAGTCAAACTAGCACTGTTCCTGTGTGTGTGTGCCTCTGATCATAGACACATGCTTGCCTTCCAGTAAGAGAAGGAACAGAATGAGCAACTGAAGGCGTGAAAGAGTGAATTTCCTCCAGATTAAAAAACCCAGTTGGATACAAAGTACAGAAATGGGTAATTGCAGCAGGATAAGGAGTGCCAGGAACATGAAATGTTACGTAGCTGGGAAAGATCACAGGCAACAAAGTTCAGTGCAACAAGACAGTCTAGAAAAAAAAAAAAAAGAGCAGGCAGGAGCTAGGACTGGGACTTCCTGTGGGCTATATCCAAAAATGACAAGAGGAAAGGTATTTGAGTATTGGACTTACTGAAGGTTGGATAACATCATTTAAAAAAACAAATGTAACAGGCCCCACTGATCAGTGGACAAAACATTCTTTTCAGGAAATATGGACAGTACAGACCCAATGTAACCAGCATCAGTATGTAATTTTGGAGGGGTAGAGTGGGGCGTTACACTTTTTTACTTTATTTAAAGACCAGTTTGTTTATTTTTAAACAAACAGAAGAAAAATCTTCCCAGAGGAAAATTTAACTTGATGAAAAGGCAGTTGAAAATTACTAACACACACCTGCTTTTTTATTTTGCAAAGCGGCAAATATCAAGCTCGTTCTCAGCAGCAAGAAAGCTATTCACAAATCTTTACTTGTTGAAACATTAATTTTGCTAGAATCTTCTGTTCTCCTAGATAACATGTCCCAGACATATTCTACACTTGCATCACAGTCCTAGGAGTCTGGATAAAATTTGTGGAGCTGGAACATCACAATTACTCCGAGTAACTGGAGCATGGAATACAGATCAGCTTGAGTCAGAAAACTCTTTGTGCCTCCCCCACTTTGGTGGATCCCTGAGCCTGCAAGTGTGCAGGCTGATGTCATACACTGAGCAACAGTCCCCGGGAGAGGAGCTTGACTGGGAAGTTTAGCCCTAGGAAATTAAAAGCTGCAGCTGAGGGGTTGCTGAGCTAAGCTGTGTCACGACGCTCTCAAAATGCGGTGCCTGTGTGCAGTCCTCAGACCCCTCAGCAGTGATAGCTCGTGCTCCATCTATTACAAACAGAGACCTCCTTCAGAAGTGTAAGTTGTGATTTTAAATGTATACATTTTTACTTCCTGGATCTGCTTTCCTCAAGGTTCAATGGCCTTTTTATTTTCCCTTCTGTTACTTGTAGGCACATCTGAACTTTTTCTTCTCTCTTCCAGTGTGATTTGCAGGGTTTGAAGCAGCTGTACTGAGAAAGATTTGAATATATTAATAGGACTTAAAGACACTTTTCATGGTGACCTTTAAAGTATCTCAAGCTGTGAACTAACTCTAGTCTGGAGTGGGAAGAACTCTTCAGCTTGAGATTTCAGAATAAATGAAGCACAGCACTTTTGTATGCTTCTCTGCATTTTATTGTGTAAAATGACGCAGGCAGTGAATTAAAGTCTCATCTGCCTCTTTCTGAAAAGCTACTTGCTTAGGCAGTTGTGACTGAGTTGATGATTTCACTGTTCAAAAGATTTTCCTGTTCAGCTAAATGATAGCTTTTTATTAAAACATACTCTTAGCTGTGGGCTGGAGTTTCATTTAGCATATACTGCCTAGGAGACTGTGGTACTTGCAGGCATCAATTGAAATTGTGACATGAAAGAGCCATTGTCTTTGGCAAAGCAGCTGACAGACTTTTTTTATGTTGCAATTAATTAAAAAACAGTTGTGAACTGTTGTCATGTTCAAACAGTATTTTAATCTGCTCATATTTTTTTGAAAGTAAACCCTTCCATTATGTCCTGTACTGTATTTGTCTTTTGTGACTAAAGGAAAGATGCTCACTTCAAGCTTTGAGCTAAAGTAACATCCCCATTTTGATGGATATTTTATGTCCACAAAGCTGCAGAGGTGCCAGGTTGGTATAGCATGAGTAGAATGCTAAGGGGGTCTGCATGATGGAACTGCCCAGACAAATTTTGGGTACTATTGTATTAAAGGAGTGTGTGCCTGTGTTCAGACTAGAGCTTGAACAAGCAGGCATGTCAAAACTTGTCAGAGGGAAGTGCAGAAGTATATGAAAGAAAACATTGTCCTCTTGGGAATGTTGGGAGAAAAACGACGTCATTCAGTTTTAATTACACCTATTAACGCTGCTCTCTGTTAAAGGTTTCCTGATGATGCCATTGCTAAGCCTGTTTTTCAGGACTTAGTGTGCGTTTCAAGTGAGCTGAGGTTTAAACTTGCCCCATAGGTTCCTATATTGTGATTCAGTAAAAAAGGCAATGATCAACATCAAGTGTCACTTGGGCAGAGAATGGCATAACCACAGTGTGTATTTAGTTTAAGGGATTGCAGAGTAGACAGCGAAAACAAGATAATACCAGGTTTTTATTTCAGGTTACCAAGAAGTCAATTTTAATTCAAGCTATAGTGAATTTTCCCCTGTTTTGTCACACATCTCTTCCATAATACTGAAGTGGAAGAAATGGAACAACAATAATGAAAATCAGATATGTGAATATGGGTGTAATGGTAGCCAAAGTTTCTCCTATTGTAAATGCACTAAAATTAAAAAAAAAACAAAAAAACAAAACGGTGAGGGGGAAGTGCAAGCATTGTCTGAGTGGATAGCTCAGCAAATACTATTTGTATAATGCATTTGTGTGCACCCAACAGCATGGAGATGGGCTGAAGTAATTAGGAGGGGGGGATTTTGCCCTTTATCAGTCTAAGGGCAAAAATGAGGGCTGTTCAGAACAGTGTTACATTGAGTGGCCTGTGGTGTTTGAGATTGGCACATCCTGTGGAAAATGCAGCTACGTAGGGGTGAAAGAGAATCTATGTAATACACTTATGGATTGTGCTGCCTGAAATGGGGAAGAGTCATAGATACTGTAAAAGGGCAGAGCTGGTACAATGAGGCAGCTGGGGCTGTGTATGACTGAAGCAAACAAATGCAAAGAATGAGTTTAAACAGTTACTTCCACTTGTTTCTTGTAGGAAATGTCTTTAACATTAAGAAGTGGAAGTATGATGAAGTATCAAGTACTGTGTGTAACCTTGCTTTATGATGCTGAAATGGGTGGGGATGATTACAGGTGCGATGAATGGATAGAACAAAGAAGCAGGTGATTAATGTCGTATACACGGGGAATTGAAATTTAAAACCAATGAGTGCCTTCTGGCAGGAGAGCTTTCCCAGGTGAACTTGGTTAAAACTTCCTGTGTAAACTGAGTGTCATACCTTTATTACTTACTGGAAACAGTTTCTTTCCTTTTAACTGAGTCAGGAGGAGAGGAGGTGCCACCTCACCGTAGCCATGCAGCCTGATGATGTTTCAGTGAATTACCCTAAATACTTGACCTGGACGTGGCTGGTAACAGCGTAAATCCAAGACACAGTTATGAGTCAAAATCTTTAGTCTTGTTTAGGGTGCCACTGCAGTCAGCTGCCAAGTCTGAAGTGCTGTGATTTTATGCTAAGCAAGTGCTGTGATTAAGGAAGCGTTAGGCAAAGTACATCTTCAGCCTCTATGTATTCAGAGCTGGCCAGCTTTACTTAATTTTAAATTGAGGCTCAAAAAGTACTTGGGTTCATCTGTGTTGCATTATTGCAATTCTTCATGCAAGGTATTGTAGGAAGCTTTTCAAGGTGTTTTAATTTTGACTAAAACCTGTTTAGAGGGCCTGGAGTTGCTGTTATATCCTGCCTAAGAGGGATGCAAGTCCTTTCCCAAGTGTGCCCAACCCTTCTCTTTGCATCTTTAAAATGCACAGCAGATATTGAGAAATCGTCTCACCCTCTCTCTGCTCTGTAGTTAAGTGCAGCTGAAATGGCACAAATACATACAGTGAGGAGTGCCTGGGCCTCCTCAGAATGGGGACAGAAACCTCTTGAAAGATGTGGTATAAAATGATGATGGACCTGACAATTCAGAAACAGTGCTGAATATAAATAGGCAAGGCAGTGTAAGTAAACTCCAAATAACTAATCTGAAGACAAGTAAACTTGGAGTGAATTGTATGGAAAAGTACCTTCTTTTCTGTGAACTGGAGGATACTTAGGTATCTGGGAGGTGAATGATCCAGGTGGGATGGTGGGTAAAGCACTTATGTTGGGATGGGAATGTCACAGTTCATAGTACTGTGTAGAATCATTTAGGTTGAAAAAGACTTCAAAGATAGAATCCAACTGTTAACCCAGCACTTCTAAGTCCACCACTAAACCACACCCCTAAGCACCATGTTTGTGTTCTTGTTCTGTTGTCTTCATCTATTTGGACAAATGACATTAATAAGCAGTTTCTGAAATGGGAAGGAGTGTGTGTGGGCCTTGAATGCAGTAAGATGTTACATTTTAAATAAATGACTTTCTGTATTTCTTTTATTTAGATTTTTGCCTTTAGAATTCTGTGTTCTTTGGCAACTGGTATTTTATGAAGCCTGGCAATCAGCCCAGATACTGCCATATTTTCCATTCTGAATGGAGAGAGCTCATTTTGTTCTTGGTAATTTAAACTCTTAAAAAGCTAGTCTTCCTCCACCATAGTCCTCTAAAATCTCTGCTTTTTAAGCAGGAGATGTAGCTATTTTGTTTCCTTGACAGCAAAGGGAGTTGAAAATCTCGGATCCAGTGCTTTAACTGAGTTGCTGTAAAAAGCTGAGGGGCTGGGCCAGTTCTGAATTATTCAAATACCAAAAAATATCTGGAGAAGGGAAGTAGCGATTCATGATACATGGAGAGAATTAGAGTGGCTTTGCTGTGAAAAGAAGTGTGTTGTATAAGCCCATACTTAGTGAAACCCTAGCTCATTAGAGAATAGACTGCATGGTGATAATTTCCGCCATTTGTGTGGATGCTGGTCTTTTTTTGCAGTAACACCTTGGATGTAAGATGAGTTCATTAAACATGTAAGTGTGGGAGAGAAAAAAACTTCTGAAATGTTCTGTCTTCTCATTAGTATCTGACACTGTAAAAATACCTATTTTTTATTGTATATGAAGCATTTGACTCTTGCTTGCATATTACTTGTGTAAACCACCTCTAAGGTCGATGTAATTTTATTAGAATAAAGAGCTGAGTAATAAAATACAGCTTTTTTCTGTAATTGGTGCTGCATTTAGGGATTGTCTCTGAGCACTGGTTGTCTAGAACAGGTCCCTGGATGGACCCCAGATCTTCAAATGGCTTTGTTCCTGTGTTTTATTTAATGCACAGACTGGTCACAGCACTTCAGTTGTACTTGAATTAATTTTTTATTTGGCCTCCTGTTTTGTTGGCATACTTCATTGCAGGTGAAAGACTGAATCATTAATCCAATGCAATTTACTTGTTTTGATAATCTTAATTTCCTTAAATATCTTGTGTACACAGTGAGGAACTAGGAGAATTCATGGAGATGAAAGGTGCAAACAGCCCTGGGATCCTTGTACTGACCACAGGCCTCAGCAAACCTTTTATGCGTCTGGATAAATACCCCACGTTACTCAAAGAACTTGAAAGGCACATGGAGGTATATCTTATCAGCATTTATGTTCCAGCTTAATGATGATTTGACAACAATTATTTTAAAGGTACATGTCAAACATGATGGGACCCGAAATTACATTTGTTTGCTCTTCCGTCAGCCTTCCAAACTACAGGCTGCAGTGGTTCATGTAAAAGTTAGTGCAGTAAAACTTCCTGTAGAAGCTAAACATTTAAACTAAAGCTATCCAGAGAAGCTGATCATCATTCCTAGAACAGTCTTACCAGAGTCTCTAGTTGACTTGACATTGAATGTGTCTGCTGCACACTACTTGAGGCCACTTTTATCTTGTAGAGGGACTGCTGCTTCTCACTTCAACATGTTGAACACGTTGGCAAAATAGTCCCTCTGACTTCTAGTGAACACTGTCCAAAAGTGACCTTTACAGGATGAGAAGGCATTTGAGGACCTACTGTGTTCACCTTTGCATTTTATAGGTTAGATGTTTGAAGATTGGGAAAAAAAGAGAGAAATAGAAAGTGTGGGGGTCTTGTCACACAGGTTGGTTTGTCAGCCAATGACAGCAGAACATGCAGGTTAGTCTGCAGGGAATCACCTTTGTGACAAAGCTCTGTAAATACTTTCCTCTTAGGATTTTGAAATCTCTTATCCACTAGGCCTTATACGACTTATTTGGCTTTATTTTAAATATAACTAGGATTGTGCTAAGTAACTGCAGTTTTACTAGAAGCCACCAGTGTTTGATATAAGAAGGCCATGAAGAGACCAGATCAGTCTACCACTTCAATTTTGCAGAATTGTTTATTTGTTTTTTAGTTAAGTCTCTAACTTTTTTTAGAGTTTATTTTGCTAAAACTGAACTTTTTATGTATGTTTTCTCCATTGTTTTTAGGATTATCATCCGGATCGTCCAGATATCCAAAAATCCATGACTGCCTTCAAAAATCTTTCTGTAAGAGTGATAAAAGAATGGATTATATATTTTAAGTAGAATCTTTTCTAATTTCATCTTCCTCTATTGCTTAAAAAAGTGAAGCTTTTTCATAAATGTGTAGTAAATTTTTAAAAGCCTGGAAATCAATGCTCTATGTGGGCAGAGCTAAGAATGGTAATTTGCTGGGGAGTTATAGCAAATAGTCCATTGGGGTAAGAGTTGTGCAAAGTACTCTGCACCTCTCTGTCTGCCCTCTCATCATACTTCGTCTCCCTTTCTACTAGTGCTACCATGACTAGTATCCTGAAGAAGGGATTCTTTACAAAAAATGAGTACATATCTGATTTTTTTTTTAAGTACATTCCTCCTAGGGGGATGGTGTTGGATTTGAGAGAGATTGAAGAGGAAAGTGCTGGTGAAGTTCAGAAGATGCAAAACTTGTAGTAATAATTGGAACAGAAAGCCTAATTTCAACACCTAAGCAGTCTGCTACTGTCTTTATGAAAAATGAAAAACTATGCCTCAGCTGCAACAGGCATATAATTAATGCAGTCTCAGTTGCAATAAACTTAATGTGTTGTGCTGATGATAACCTGACATTTCTTATTTTTTGAATCAGAAATTCAGTGTTATCAGTGTTCAGAAGAGGGTTGTGGATTACGTCCTGTTGGGTGCTATACAAACAAGAGGAAACAATTCTGTTGCGAAAAATTCAAATATACAGAAGTAGAGCAGGTTGGAGTTACTTAATAAAAGTGGGAACACAAGGTTATACACACTCATGGTTTGCACAGGTGGCATGTCTCTCTTTACTGCAAAAAGATGCTTTGTTGTGTAGACGTGTATTTCTGACAGCTGTGTCGCTCTTTGCTGCTGAGCATGTCCATTTTTGGTTAGTCTTGCCAAAACTTGAAATATAAAGAAAGGAGAATATTGAGTAACAGAGCTATGACTGAATTTGGAATGGAAGTCAGTGTATTGAAAAGCCATGATACTTAAGTTAGTAAAATTAGTTTATAAAAAATACTGGTAATAGTCATAAAAATGAAAATGCTTCAAGTCAATTGCTGTCTTCTGTGTATTAGAAGCACAGCAGTAAATACAACTGTAGTGGTATTTCTACCCTTAACCCGTTCCAAATTGGTAGAGTTTATAGAGATGATGTTTCTCCCTGTGTTTGTTAGGCACAATGTCAAGAAGTACGGAAACGGAAAGAACTTGAACTGCAAATACTGACAGAAGCTATTCGTTGTTGGGAGGGAGAGGACATCAAAACACTTGGCAATGTGATTTACATGTCCCAAGTCATGATTCAGTGTGCTGGAAGTGAGGTAATGTCCTTCTCATCTTCACTGTCACTCTTCCAATTTGAATAAAATTCATTATAATCCTTACGCAACAGAAATAGAGAGAGTGCTTCAGAGATGGTAATCTAAGCTGAAGTCTTTCTCTGTTGATTTAAGGCATTTTTTACAAAACCTGAAATAAAATTCCTTGAAGATGGATGGTCTCATCTGTACAATTTGCTGAAAAGTGACTGAATACAGCAGTTATAAATGTTGTAAGATGACTTTTGCAGGACTTTTTTCAAAGTGCATAATTAAACAAGATTTTCCATGTGTTATGTTTACAGGATCATTTTGCATAGCAGTTATTACACTGTGTTTTAAATAGCAAAATATTTAAAGTTTTATGTTGTAAGGTGTCTGACACAAACTTTTTTTTTTCTGTTTTGGGCACATTGCTCAAGTAGTAAATTTTGAAATACAAGCTTGAGTACCAAATGATCTTTGAGAAATGGAATAAGAAGATGCATTGGAAAGCTGAAAGTGATGAAGTCGGGTGATTTTTTTTTCTAACCAAAGAAGCAAATAAAACATAAAGAAAAACTTGTCCTACCAGAAATAATGTTAAAATTATCTTAAAAGCAAGTGCTAACAGAAAGGCAATGTTATGCAGGTTACTGACATGTTTTTATTGCTTGTTGTTCCCCTGAAAAATCAACGAGGCTTTGAACCAGATGAGGGCCTTTGAATTGCAACCTCATTCAGTCCATTTCCTCCCTTAGAACAAAGAGATCCATAAATATGAAGAAAAAGAAAAATGTTTATGCAACTGAATAATTAAAAGTTAGTCACTTGATACTTTTCTCTCAGGTATTTTGTTAGGTGTTAAAGTAAATAAATAAGATTCAGTAGAGCTGATAGTGCATCTTCTGCAGTCATATCTCTTTTTGAAGCCTTCAAAACAAAACAAATCACCATCCCACCATCCCTCACTCATCATGAGGTAAAATATCAAGTATAATGGACTTCTAGAAGTTTCTGTGTAGCACTACAGATTTTTGGCAAGATACAGAACAGCTTCATCTGTGCAACAGCAACTGGGTTTGGTTTTGTCGTTCTAAAAATCATGATTGCAAATGTTTACTTAAAAACATTAAAACTTGCAAAGGACTTGTAATTTTGCAGAGATGCTCGAAATTAAGGTGGTGGCTTTGTCAATTGATATACTTATTTTGCCATTAAAATATTACACTTTAGTGCTTCTCCCTTTTGTTGTCTATAGCAGTAAATTCAGAGTAAACTTATTCCTCCTTCCATAAAAATATCCCCAAACAAAACCACAATGCACTAAATCAACAAATTAAAACCAGAACAAAGTAATGAGTCCTTTTGTTGTGACTATAGTAATTATGGCTTTGCTTTTCCTACTTTGGGGCATAATCATATATTTAAAAATCTGATCTCTCCAATTTGAGAGATCCCAGTCTTGATACAACTGTAACAGTATCCATCTAAATTATATGAAGAAATAGAACCAGTCTGTAATTTTGGTTTTACATAAATCAGCCAAGCAGTTGTTACCATATTAAACAAGGTCAGTATTTCACCCAGACTGTAAAATTCCTGTTTTAAAATACTAGGCTGTGTTCTCCAGGAAGAAGTATAGGCATGTGTTAATAGCACTTTTCAAATAGAAAATAGGTAATTCTGTTGTCTTCTTTCCTTTTTGTTTCCTTTCGTTTTTTTATTTTTCTAAATTCAGTGGAGAGATAGTTTTGCAATGAGCAAATATTTGTGGCGTAATCATGCAGTTATAATGCTTAAAGCTTTTAATAATATAAAATAGAAAAATGGAAGAGGGGACTTGTGATGATGTACTTACTTTTTCATTTTCTTCTTTTAACAAGGAAAAGAATGAAAGGTATCTTCTTCTCTTCCCTAACATTTTGCTAATGTTGTCTGCCAGCCCAAGAATGAGTGGGTTTATCTATCAGGTAAAGTAATACCTTTAAATATGTGTAAAAATGTGCTGGGGGTTGTGTTCTTTCCACATGATATTCCATAGGAAACTTTGAAGGATTATTAAACTTTTCCATTTATGAAGATAAAAGGTAATATCTGCAATAAGAAGTAGTCATCTGTCTTATAAAATTCTGGCCTAGAAGCCCAGGGCTTGAGTTTCTCTGTAGCTGTGGCTATCACCAAGGAGACTTTCTTTGCCTTGTTAGTAGTAGCTGATGAAAGGAAGTATTGGTAGCTTTTTAGATTATGTGGGAAACCAGTGCTGCTGCAAAGGTTTGCTAGTGCTCTTTGGCTGCTCCTTGAGTCTTAAAATTGCACAGCCTCTTAAGCTTTTGTTAGTGTGAATTAGGCTGTTGCCATTGGTTTGTTTAGATGCATCCACATTGGTGTTTTACCTTGGAATCAGTGACACACTTTTAAAATTCATCTTTTGGTTTTTTCCGTTTAATGAGCACTGAGTCACAGAGTAGAAGTTGTTTTGTGACTCAGAGATTAGATTCCCTCTGGATGAAGCTGAAGTGGAAATCATGCTCCAAAAGTACACTTGATCTGCTCTAACTATGGGAAAAGATCAAGTACATGAACTGACATAATATGAAATTCAACAGTCTGTCAAGCTTTATTTTGCCTCTCCTATTGTATATCACTTGTATTTCTTCTTCCCTCCTGCCTTATCCCCTAGGTGCACAGCATTGTTCAATAAATAAATAAATAACCATTTTCTGTGATTTGTCTTCAGCTTCTACTCAGAATGGCCACAGGCCTTTCTCAGTGTTCACTATCCAACCATCTCTTGAAAGCAAAACTCTTAATTTCCTCATAACCTCATGTGTGATAGTCCCATCACTGAGTACGCCTCAAATTTTAATGACTGCACGTTCACAGCAAGGTGAAATTATTTCACCACTGTTTGTGTCTGAGACAGTTGCTCAGAGCCCATGTGTAGAGTGTATAACGGGAGCCTCCTGGACATTTTTTCTGAAGGTTCACATCTCAGAGCTGGGATGGATATGGGGCAGAAGATGATGCAGTACCCTCAGTCATTCTTAGGGAAATTATGCTACTGAAGGCATCATCTGACATGACACCTTCCCTGCATTTCTGAATAGCCCTTTTTTTGTCAGGCTTTAGATTTTCTGGCTGATAGTGCTGATATCTATCACATGAGCTAATGAGAAGAATTTTTATCAGTGTAAACTGAAGTCACAAGGAGCAAGGACCATGCTTCTTAGGAGGGCTACACAGTTGTTTGTTAAAAGAAGGGGAATATAAATGATTCACAAGTTCAGTTCCATTTTCCCTGTTTTGCTGATTTTGTACTTTTTCTTGCCACGTGGTTCAGGTGATCTGTCACCAGTCTTGCCCAGTGTACCCCTTTATTGCCTCCCCACCTCTGTCAGCAGTTTTTGCACATCTCTCTTGTTGTGGTTTTATGCTGTGTTATTCATGAACCAGCAAACGGGAAAAATGGGGAAAGAGCAAATTTTGGCTGCTTTGTGTTGTGCTCGTGGCCACTACGTTTCCTTCAGTGGGGAAACTGCCACAAGAAAACTCCTCCTTTCTCTTTAGTATCTTGGGCCTGAGCATGCTCTGTGCCTACAGAATACCAAGTGATTTCTCGTTTTCAAGCGTCTAAGAAACCTTTGTTCATTCTGCTGTCGTTAGGAAAGAGGAAAACATAAAGTTGATTTTTATTCTTTTTGCTCTGTTGGAGCCAAAATTCCTTAGGACATAGTATTTGTGCTTTTGCCAGTATTTGCTGAATAGTGTTTCTGTCCACTAGAATACAGGATCTGTCTTTAAGAACTTTAATTGAAGTTTCATTTTCGGTAAAACGTTTCAATACTCAATTTTATTTATTCTTCTGTGTTTCTAAGGGGTCAAAAAGTTATCCTAAACGGACTTTGTTTTCCCCCTGCTTGACTGGGTTTAAAATGGGATCTTCTGCAAAATTAGTATCTTCTTCTGAAGAAAATTTATGATTTTGAAGGTGTTCACTGCTTTTTTTTCCCCTCAAAGTATTTCCATGAGGGAATTTAGTAGTGGCATTATTAGAGAAATAAATCTTCAGTAAATTATGTACTTGTTAGACCTTTTTCTGGGAGCCAGTCAGTTTGCAAACAAACTGTTCTTAAAGAAGAGTCCCTATTGCCCCAAGCCATGTAATATGGATGATCCTGAAGGTCTCAGTTTCAAGAACCTGAGACTGAGGAATGATCACTATTGTAGCCTAAATAGGGATCAGCTGGACTTACTGATGCCACAGATGTCATTTGCAGAAGTTGGACATATGAAAAACTCCTGTTGTGAGATGTTTGTATGGATTTTTAAATGGTTTTAAACCCATTGGGGTGTGTGTGTCCATTTCCTATGAATGTTTTTTTCAGAGCTTAAAGTTAATGTTGTCTTTAATTAGTAATGGTTTTATGTGTTTTGTATTTAATGTCAATGTTACTGTATTTTTTTTTTAAGGGAAAACTGCCTATGACAGGAATGACTATTACAAAGCTAGAAGACAGTGAAAACCACAAAAATGCATTTGAAATATCAGGTATTGCCCATTAGTATTTTTATTCACAACTTCTTCCAGGATATAGTGTTTCAAACATCAAATGCTCACCCTGAACAGAGGAAAAAACTTTTTCATTTTGAGGGTGACCAAGCACTGGCACAGGGTGCTTGGGGCCATGGCCATCCTTGCAGGTACTGGAAAGCTTTCTGGCCATGATCCCAGGCAGGCAGCTCTAGGTGTCTGTGCTTGAGCAGTGGGGAGCGAGACTGAGAGGTCTCTTACAGCCTCAGCCATCCTGTGATTATGCAAACTTCGTAACACAGCTGCTCAGAGCCTCACTTGAAAACTGCTTTTTACTGCTTCTCTTAAGCAGTTAAGGAGCTCTTTGCATGGGATTCATCCTGGAATTTCTGTATCTTAATGAATGGAGGCAGTAGCCTTAGAGAAGATCTTTTGTGATGAAGCAGTTCAAAGTACACTATTTACTGAAAGAACAGGAATTCAAGAGGCTCTGGAAGAGCTTTGAGCATGAGTTTTCTTCTAGAAATTGTCCACCTCTTTCCTGAGAAAATGAGATGCTCCTTTAGCATCTCTGATGTTAATGATTGTTGCCATTATGCTTATATTGGGAAAATTGTATCTGTTTAGTCATTCTTATCACCATGTATGTCCTGAGGTAATTTAAAGTACAGTGCAGGGTCCCCATGGTGGAGTTTCGTATCTTCATTTCCTGGATCAGTTCTACCTCCAAGCAGGTTGCATTTAAATAAAGTAATTTTGACCATCTCAAGTATGATATCAATGCCAGGGGAAGAAGTTGTTAGTGTTGAGAAAAAAATATTTTGAGATAACAGATGAAGCTGACCTCAAGGGAAATGTGATGGGTTAAGTGGTGTTAAGTGCAGAAATCAATCTTTGGTTGAGATTACATTTCCAAGTGACTTTTGCCTTAGCTTTAATTTTATGCCTTCTTCTGAGAGAAGACTGGTGAACTCTTATTTTGTAACTTTCCCTGTGTTGTAGCGTACAGACTCAAGAATGACATTTTAGGCTATATACTGGCTTTACTGGGGAAGATGAAGAAGCACGAGGCTGCTAGATGAGCCTGTCTCCTACTCTTGTCATTTAAGGTTGTGCTTAATTACTAGAGCTAGGGGAAAAAAGTAGAACTCCTGTGCTTGGCTAAGGATAATTACATGGAGGTCATGTGTGTTACAACCTGGAAAAGTGAGATGCTGTTGTACGGAAAGTGTGATTTAAATTTTTGCTGAGAGGCCATAATGTTTTAGGAAATGAATGTCTTTTTTAATCATGTCAGATCAACTAAATCTTTTCTAGTAAAAAAGTATTTTTTCAATAGTTTTTTCCTTTTCCTATGTCTCTCTGATATCTGTCATCTAGGAAATATGATTGAAAGGATACTAGTGTCTTGTAACAACCAACAAGATTTGCATGAATGGGTGGATCACCTACAGAAGCAAACCAAAGTCACAACTGTTGGGAATCCCACCATTAAACCTCACTCTGTGCCATCTCACACGGTAAGAAAGGGCTTCTGGACTGAAGTGAATGAACAGAATTAGGTTATCTGGCAAATATACTACCATGAAAAGCCTATTTTTTTAGCTATTAGTAACAAGAGCTGAATGTAGTCAGTGTAGTTTAATAGGTAGAAAGATAATTCTGTTTTTAATTGTGTGAACAAAGAATAAAATGCTTAAAACTCAGTGTAACAGTTAAATGGGGTGAAAGAAAGTTCATTATCATTACCTTTTCTGTTTTGACCAAGTGCATGCATCACCATCTTTTGAGTATACTTAGAACTGTAGGTTGTAATTGGTGATGTACTTGACGGGCTGTGGAGAAACAGTAATTTCTTTTGGGTTCTGCATTTGAACTGTTGGATATGAATGGATCTAAATTTAGCTCCACCCCTAGGTGGTGAGAGGAGTGGGAGCAGGGCTGCTTGTGGCTGTTCTTTCTTCAGTTTGTGCTCTCTCTGTGCTAGACAATAAAAAAATTTCATGCTGCTTTTCTCCAAAAAAAATTTGGCATAAAATTTTTCAAGGGCCAGCTGTAATAATGCTGTATTGAGTGGGATTATTTCACCAGTCCTTGATGACACTATGTCTCCATTATGACAATATGCTTTCTTTGCTTTCCCATCATGTTTGACAGCTTCCTTCCCACCCAGTGACTCCCTCCAGCAAGCATTCAGACAGCAAGCCAATACCACTGACTCCTGCCTACCACACTCTCCCTCATCCCTCCCATCACGGGACTCCCCACACCACAATAAACTGGGGGCCGCTGGAACCCCCGAAAACGCCCAAGCCTTGGAGCCTGAGCTGCCTGCGGCCCGCGCCTCCACTGCGGCCCTCAGCAGCTCTCTGCTATAAAGAGGTGAGGTGCAGCAGCCAAGGAAAAGGACAGTGTGACAGGCCTTCAATAGGAAGTGTTAAATGTTTTTGTGGTGGCTGTGTGTATGGGATTTTCCTTTAATTTTGTAAATCTCCTAAACAACAGGAAAAAGTGAGAGTTCATCTGCAGTGCAAGATTTGTATTGAGACTTAGTTGCTATAAGGGGTTCTTCTGTTTGGCTGAACTATATGCTCATTTTGTAATTTAACTTAAAATCCTTCCATGTATAGGCCACTAAATTCTCCAGTGTATTAAAATTTCAATCCTCTTTATAGTGTTTAGCATATAACATTCAAAAGCTATCTTGATCATCTTTGGAAGGTCCTGCTCAGTCACCTTTTTAGTTTCTTGTTCTGTATTTTCACAGAAGATGTATTGTATCCTTAAGGTAAAGGGTAGGACAGCATATTCCTTTTGTTCCTGGTAGTATTGTTCCTGTAAATTATCATGAACCACATTTTGAGCAGAAATGCTGCTGGGTTTGTTGTTTGTTTGTTGTTTTTTTTCCTGTAGAATTCTGTGAAAACAGACCTAAGCTTTTACAAATTTTGGCTTTAAAGAGTATACTACCTGCCAAGCTTCCTTGTTAGGTCCTGTTTTACTTGCTGCCCAGTAGACAAGTTAAGTGGGTTGTCTCTTCAACTGTTCAGGAGAAAGACCTGTGTTAATGTACTCCTGCCTCTTTGCTTCAGTCCAGCTCCCAAACAGGCTCAATGCCTTTGCAGCAGGTTTTATGTATATTTCTGTTAATAGAACAGATAAAATACTTGACTTTGTGGATAGTTGGAAGAAGGGCAGAGAGGACATCAGCCAATTCAGGGAAATTGAACGTGGCAAAAAAAGTTAGTAAACTGAATTTTGGTGCTGTTAAAAGGTTTTTAGTTAGCAGTTCCTGTATGCATCTTAGAAGTTAAGTTTTTGAAATAATGTATAGAAGCTCTGCTCTTTTTATTTTTTCCTATACAGGATCTCAGTAAAAGCCCTAAAACCATGAAAAAGCTGCTTCCCAAGCGCAAGCCAGAACGGAAGCCATCGGATGAAGAGTTTGCACTGAGAAAAAGTAAGAGAGACTTGAGCAAATATCTGTATAATACAAAGGCTGGAATTAAGATCAGTTTAAATTCTGTAAGCATTAGATGTACAGTGTAAGCAAGTCACCTGGTTTCCTCTCTCATGTCAGGGGAGAGAGATAGGTATCTCCAGAGGATGGTTTGTTATTCATCTTAGATGCTTATGCTAAAATGGTATTAGTCGCTTTGTAGAGCTTTACTGATTGCTACAGTGGATGTCTGCTTGTAAAGTGCCTGTTTTTGTTACAGAGGGAAGGGAGGTTAACTAGAGAGCCATGTAAAGCTCAGTGAGGTAAACCTGTCTTTTAGTACTGTAAAAAACAGTGTGAAGATACTGTCCCACTCTTGCAGAATACTTTGTAACTTTGTTCTTAAATTGGTCTTGGTAGGAGTTTCTGTTGTCGTGGGTGTTGGAAAGCTAGTTATTGCTGCTGATTTGAAGACAAAGGATCCAACAGTCTTCTTTTGTCTCCTGTAAATAAAGTCATTTGCTCATATCTATATCTAAATAAACTGCAGATATTTAGGCTGCTTGAAGTCTGAAGAAAAGCACTGATCTGAGAGACTGATTAATGTACAGAAAGAGAGAGGTCAAAATCTGGATGTTGGGATAATTTCAAATAGAAGGGAGCATTAATGTTATCAAGCAAACACAGTGTTCACTTAGTTGTCAGTGTTGCTGTAATTCTTAGAAATTTGTGTGAATGAATAATCTGATTACTTGTATCAATAAAAGACAGGGTGTTTTATTGGACAGATTTTTGCTGTAGATTTTACTTCTCTGTGTCTGTCCTTTGCTCATGGACTTTTTAAGATAGAATCTGTGCCATGAATGTTCAGTGCATGATGTGTGTTATTGTGGTGGTTGTCTTTCACAGGCTTATATAGAGTTGGAGAGAAAAAGCTTTTCCTCAGGGTGCTCCTGGTTTGTCTGAGGTGTTAGTCCTTCTGAATGTTCTGTGACTTTCATGTCACAAAGGTTAAGGTAGTGAGTAGAATGATTCTGTTCGTCGGTATGCAGGTGGATGTTGTAGTTCAAGATGTTTTATCCTTACAGGAAGGCATCTGTTCAGGAAAAATGAAAGTACTGTAATACAGTATCATTTCAGATGTTGGAGAATGGAGATTCAGTAGTTGTAATGATAGTGATCAAGCTGTCAACTTGCAGGTTTAGCAATTGTTAAAGAACACAGTGGGAGGAGTTAAGGGTTCTTACTTGGGGGAAGGAAGGAGTCTGTAGCTTGCACATACATTATTCTACTCCTGATTAAATAACTTTTACTGAAAGATATTTTTTGTAGCTTTAAGTCCAAGATTGTTACTTACAGAAATTCTTACAGATTCTTGGTATTCATCTTCTCTAATCAGTAATTAGAAACTTCTGTAAGTGTTCCTTCAACTTTCTCAAATTTTTGGAGCTATAAAAGTGTCCCACTGAGGAACTTCTATGGAACTTAAAGCATATTGATAGATAGGTCTGGGTTTTGTTACTTCCCTTCTCAGGAATCCAGAGGATTTATGGGCTGTGTTTTAAGAACTGCTGTGTCAAATTAGCATTTTAGCAGACAAAACAACTGAGATGTTCCAACTGAGTGCCTTCAAAATGCTATTTCAGAAGTGTAGTATTTGTCCTGCTACTGTAATAATATGGTGCTGCATTCTAACAATGAAATCCAGTTATTTTTCTTGCCTTGAAAGAGGGATAACCCATACTTTGGAGTTCCTACATCTCTTAAACTGTAGGAAAATTTTATTGGGTCAAGATAGTTTCTACAGTAGCTAGCTTGTCTCGAGAAATGTTTGGAAAGTTGGCTTTGTTCTGGTGATAATAAATCACAAAACCTAACAAGATGCATTGGCTGGCAGAGAATACAACTACATCTTGATGTTGAAGGCTGCTCAGATTCATGTAGCAGGAAATCTTCAAGCCTCATTATTTCACAGGGGAAAAGAGGAAAAAAGCTTTTAAAAACAACAACTTGTCTTGCCTTACACATAGACTTCTGGTTTCATCTAAACTAATGATAGAGGCACCTCTAGATTTCTGATTGGAATTTCACTGTACTGCAAGTGAACAATTTGACAGTAGTTTTACTGACTCACTCAGGAAGATTTGCTGTAGAACTTAAATTCAACCTTTTGGAAAATGTTGCCATGTTAGGCTTGACTAGTTAAATTTGTTCAGTAGTGCTGTTTCTACGTTGAAGTCTGAGTATTTAAAGTAGTCACTTTTCACAGATATATGTACACGATAGCTGTGTCACACACACACATATATATGTACAAATGCCAAAAGTTTCCAAGATGTTTTCTGTGAATTAGTATTCTGTCTCTTGATTTCTTTGATTAGATAATGAAACAGTATGCATATTGAATTGTGTGTTTATATAATAACTTGAGTATACAGAGTTTTTTCAGTAAAATGGTTGCTTTAGAATGAGAGTCCTCACACTTCAAAAAGCATTCTGTACAGCATCAGATGCTCAGAAAATTTCTTGAATGTGTGGGTGGTTACTCTGAATTGAATTTTTTCTAAGCATTTCAAAATAGTATTTGTCTCTTTAAACTGTTACTTTTGTTCATTGAAGTTTGATTTTTAAAATGGTATGATGAAAAGAATTTTAAAGGGTTGATTAGGCTGAACTTTGGACTCAACTGGACTGTACTGATTTACAAAAGCTTTCCTATGTTAAGAAACATGACCATTTTTAAAATTCTATTTTTCCCATTGATTCTAGGTACAGCTGCTTTAGAAGAAGATGCTCAAATTCTTAAAGTCATTGAAGCATATTGCACAAGTGCCAAAACACGTCAAACACTGAATTCAAGTAAGTTAGGAAGTACTGAAATGGGTAGAAATGTCTGACTAAAACACAAATAAGATAGTTTGCAAAAGAGAGTGCTGTGTATTCTCAGGCCTTTGCAAATAGCAATTTGGACCTGCAAATAATAATAACCTGTTTCTGGTTTAACATCAATGCCAGGTGTTTAAGTATTGGATGCCAAGGACCATGGTTAGAGACTATTATTTTTTCAGTGTTTTGAAACAATCCAAAACAACAAAAACCCAAAAGTGACTACTTGTCATGATTTAAAATTGTACTAAAGCTTCACCAATGAATAAGAGGTGTCTGAACTGAATATAACAGCTAATCAGTATGCTTTTGGATAAATTTCAAGAAGCTGGTAAGTAGGAGGAATGAAGAAGTCATTGTAATTTTGGAGGACTGTATTTTTGTTGTGTTCTGTTCAACAAAGACTTTCTCTATGGAAAAGTAACCTAGACCTATAAAAATTTCTTTAATTTTATTGCCACTAGTTGTTTTTAGTATTAATTACAAATTTTAACCCCGTCTCATAATTTCAGGAGAAATTGTTCTCAGATGTGTGTTGCTTAAAGCCATTTTTAGTTTCTCAGATCAATACCTAGCATATTGAAAACCTGTAACGTGCCTCTGGGGTCCTACTTCATTTAATCCAAATCAAGGTTGCCATGTGGAGTTCCTCTGTATTGTAAGTAAAACATTGCTCAAAGCAGGGGAGTCCACCAGCATGTGTTCCATTTACACAAGGAAGGAGAAAATGCTGTTGCGTTTGTTCCTTTTTGCACTGTTGAATACAGATTTAATTTGGAGATCCTTGGAACACAGTATAATGATCTTGAAGTACTTGGCTGGGTTTGCTGGAACTGGAAGGTCGGACATCATAGCTTCTTGCCCACTAAAGCTATTTAAATTTTCCAATATTACTCACTGTTACTGCTGCCTACAGTACTCTGGGCCTGTTTTGCTTCCAAGCAAAAGCACTTCATGCTGACAGTTGAAGTCTTAAAATGCAATTGCAGACTTAGTTCCTGAATTTTCCTAACACATGTTCCCTTGCTATTGTCACCTTGAAAAAACCCAGCTGTTTTGTATTCCTATGTAACTTACAATGGGAATATGGCAGTTGTATTAGATTGTAAAAATTTTTCAAGTAACTGCAAAAGCCCTAATTTTAATTTTTCTGTCTTAATGAACTGTAGATCTCTATGATCATGAAATTAGCTACTACTATTACTTTTTTATTAATGAAAATCTTTTTTATAGTCCTACGGTCATTACAGTAGTGTGTTTAATTGGTTAAAGGGAATGTATGAGTTCAAAGTTCTGAAGATATACTGTTGTTCCAAACAAAATCAAATGAGATGATTGCGATTTAAACACCTCAACTGTGATCTGTTATTTCCAAGGATAACATGACAAGAAATGGTTGGGAAAACATTTGCACTTGCACAGTAGTGTGTTTGTGTGCAGATATGAAATGGATATGATTTTTTTGTTTTGCTTGCCTATTTTTCCTTTCTATGTATATTTAAGAAATATACATAGTGCTGTGGGTATCATTGCATACATCAGAAGTCAGCAGCTTTTATTTGCTCTTAATTGCAGCAAGAAACAATTTTTTTATTGGTTAGGCACACAACTGCTTTGTTTGGAAAGCACGGTGTTGTCACCTAAGACTAAGTTTCAGAAGGTCCATTTGTAAACTGGGATTGGAAATGGAGAAAGAACCAATAAAGCTGCAATTGCTTCTATTGGAGCTGTAGTCAGTGTAGAATAATAGAATGAGAGAGTTGCTTGTCATCTGTGAAGTGTGCTAGTTTTTTACATACTCCATTCTTACCTCCTTGTTAATATTCTGCCTGTCCCTCACAGCACTCACTGGGCAATTCCCCTACCTGCACCTTAATCTGCTGCTTTTGGCAGTGTCCGTACAGCAGAGCTATGGCACCAGTGCAAACTGGTAAGGTGTGGCATTAGAGGAAGCAGAACAGCTTTTTATCAGTTGAGTGGGAAAGAAGTGGGATTTAATTTGGGTAGATAGATGGAAATGAAAGAGCAGAGTCTTGTGCTTCTTGAACTCTGAGCTTATTTAGCATTTCTGCTTCAAATGAAGACTTGAAATGTTCTGCAGTACCTCGTGTATGGTGGCTCATGACATGGCCACTTACATGGTTTCAGTCCTTGGATATTGCCAGGCCTTGAAAAACTAAAAAGCTGTCCTTACTATGCTTGACCAACTACCCTAGAAATCTAAAAGTATTTAATTGGAGGGATGGACTCAGGTGTGTAGGAAGAGGTTTGTGAGGGGTCAGAATGGGCTAGGCTGTGTCACCGTCAGCCTCTTGGCCCTGCTTTTCTGTGAGTTAATTTACCACATGGTTTAACAAATAACAAGAGGTGTGGGCGCACGAAAAAAGTGCACTTTGACAGTCTCCTTCAATGGGATGCAAGATGTTGCTGATGACTTAGTAATCAGCAGCCCTGCTCTGCATGAGAACCTTTGCTTTTTATTCCCCTCCCCTTCATTTTTCTCTTCACGGTGGTGACACAAGCACTTCTGTTGGCTGTGTTGTGAGCTGGTGGGAAAATTACCTGCTTGAAAAAACTAACCCAATGAAAGATTTTTTCATCTGAAGCTGTTTCCTGACCTGGCTCATGAAGCAGCTGTACAAAAGACTGTGTCATTGCAAGGGAGGGAAAGGATGATTTACAGATATGTGATGGGGAAGGGGCTGTTGCTTTTCACATTGGTGCTGGATCATGCTGGCTTACTGTGTTTGTTTACTGCTCTGTGCCCAGTCAAATCCTCCCCAGACCAGAACTGACTCTGTATTTCAAAAGAACCTGACTTCCTCTTCAAAAAATTCTACTTTCAAATAATATTTTGTTACTCAAAATTCTCAACTGAGACTGCCTAGAAACTTAAAAACCACTTCAAAATTGTATTGTAACAGTTTAAACATTTTTATGTGCTGAGTGTAATTTATACCTAAACCCCAAACAAATTTGAAAAAAAGAAAAAAAACCCAACTTTGGTGCCTTTTTAACAATATTTTCTCTTTTCCTTCTCTTCCCATCACCTTTTTGCTTTTATTTCATGTGTTTGGTTGTGGCTATTCCTTACGTTCTCCTCCTCATCCCACCTCTGCCTATCCACATCCACCATTTCATTTCACCTATACATCCTTAGCATGGCAAGGCACTGACCTGATGCATAATCACGTCTTGGCTGATGATGACCAATCAAGTCTAGACTCCTTGGGTCGTCGCAGTAGCCTTTCTCGTTTGGAGCCTTCAGACCTCTCAGAAGACTCTGACTATGACAGTATATGGACAGCCCATAGTTACAGAATGGGGTCTACATCTCGTAAGAGCTGTTGCTCATATATCTCTCACCAGAACTAATGCACTTCTGAGCTTTTTCTTAACAAATGCTTGTTGTATCACAGCCTGCTTTTTCTTAGATGTTTTCTTGCTGTTCCTTGTCTCTTTAATGTGATATTTTAACAACTTCTGAGGGAGCTCCTGAAACTTCAGTTATACCTGGTGGAAGGCTCTATTGTCAATTCAGTACACGTACAAATAAGTCATTCTAAAAAGTGTATATCCTGTTAAGGATGATACTTCTTGAGGGTTTTTTTAACTGACAGATGTTAATTTGTAGCTCTGAATGGTCTTTTCTTTTTTTTCTTTTGACTTGGTCAGTGTAGTAACAGGTCCTTTATTTTCTTTTTTTTTTATTTTGGATAAGCACATTTTTATATTTTGTACTGAAACCATACTGGTTTGAGAGCTGAGTGCCAGCTATATGGAAATACCTTAGTGGTAGTGGTTGGATTTTCTACATATTATTAACAAAATACAAAGCTGGTAGAGTAAGTAAAATGCAGCTTAAAAATGAGCAGTACAAGAGCTGTAAAATCATTCAGATATTCACATATCTGGCCTGTTTGTTTGGAAGAGCATTTGCTAATCCATAAAAAATTCTGGTTTTTACTGCTGTCTTTTGCTCATTGCTTAAAATGTTTATATGAAGGATCTCACTGCTCTTTCCCCACCCCAGTCCAGCAATTGTCATGAAAACCTGGTAGTCCATGCTCATTACATGCAGTGTTTTGGTACTCCCATGTTACCTGTGGTCATACTGTCACTTTACTGTATGCAGTAGTGTGGCAGAAAGCAGGGTTTAGATGTTTACTTGCCTGTTAAAATACACAACTGTCAACACTCAATTGACCATTCTTCTTGAAAAGACGAGATGAAAATGGTTCCCCTGATGGAGGCTCCAGTGTTCAGCATCTGAAACTCTAGGTACAACTGTGATCACATTGGCTTGTTTGAAGTTCTGAATAATAGAATGCTTGGCTTTTGGGTTGTACTGTTTGGAGCATGTCTGTCACAGATTTTATTGTGTCTTGTAACTTCTCTCATAAGCAGGTTTGTTTTCAGCAGCAGCTCTTCACTTACAGTCATGTTGGCTTTTTCAGAGAACTGTGACATGCTGTGCACAGCTGAAGGTCTCAAACCTGCAACTGGGGCACTGCTGGGGTGAAGTGTGTTTGTTCTGTCTTGTTGCTAAAGTAATTGGCATCAAAACAAAAATGGCATGTTTTCCAAATCTTAGTAAGCATTAGGGAAAAGTGTGATTAAAGGACAGAAACAGTTCTCAGTTTTGCCAGGGCTCCCAAGTGCAACACCCTTATCCCTTTTCACGTAGACATGTTATCCAGTGTTCAGATACAACTCTGTGAACAAGTTCAGAGTAATCATGGTGAAATGTAACTGCAGCCTGGGAACTTGATCAGACTGTTGAAAAGATAATCAATACCTTTCTGCAGGTTACATGATCAGAAAGTTGTAATTGCTAGATGTGCATGATTCCAGAAGGTGGTCATTGTGGAGGCGATGTTTCAAGGCAGTTCATGTCTTCAATTTGCATTCAGTCTTGTTTGATCCCCTGCTTTATCCTCTCTCACTGTTGCTGGCATTCTATAATGTGACTAACAAAAGCAGTAGTGCTTATCAAGGAGGCTTTTCAGGGGTACATTTTACTGCTGGTCATATATTAACATAATGACCAGGAACTTGTATATGTTGAACCTTTCTCAAGTGGAGGTGTCTTGCTTAGAGAAATGAGATAAGTATATGAGCTCCATATCATTTCACAGCACATTTGTAACCCACTTCACTCCCTTCCTCCTTTCAGTCAGTTTTTTTGTTTTGTTTTTTTAACATATATGGAAAGTATGGATTGTTTTTTGCCCTGTTTCTTATGCTGTGGTGTTCCAGTTGATTAATGTTTTCTCCACTGGATAAATGATAATTCCTTCATGTCTGTTTCATGTTATATAGTGTAAATATGAGTTTGTAATACAGTTGTTGCACTTGAACTTTCCTTATCACACAGTAAGTTTTGTTACCCAGATCCGAAGATTTTGACTTTCTATGCACCAAAGCTTTGACAGTTTACCACCATTAATTCTTGTAGCATTTAAGTAATTAAGTACTATCATAATTAAGATCTCTCATACTGTGTATTCTCATATTAACATCACAGCACATTTAAAACCATGCTATGTCTTCAGTGTTACAGGCTGTAAGCTATTGTGAACTGATCAAGAGTATTAATGCAAAATGCTTGAAACAAACAAAAAAAAAGGCAAATGTGGAAATGGTGGTATTCGGTCCAAAGGTTCAGTGTTTCTATTTTTGTGGAACTTTAGTCATGGTAATAACAGTACCTTATGTTTATGCAATTCTGTAAATTGTATGTGTACAGTTACAAATACACTGGAAGAATGGAGAACCTGAATTGGAAGGTAGGTTCAAGTCATTGTCAGGCCCTCTACTCATGGCTTATGCAGTGTTTCCATAAATCAGTACTTACCATAAACTGAAGCCAACCAATATTAATTGGGTGTTTTGCGTAATCTTGCCGAAACACAGTAATGTGTATATAGTGACGTAAAACATAGAAAGAATAATATATACTGTGCACTTCATTTGTGAATGGGAGAAGCCATCTTTAGTAGGTGACTGCCTTTGGAAAATGCAAAATGGATGTATATCTGAATGTTTCATTGTACTGTACAGTATGCATATTGTTTGTGGTTGCATATATCAATTAAGTGTTTTGTTTTATATGAAAAGGACATCTGTTATGTACAGTTGAAATAAATTTTGCATTTGCTAGACTGTGACTTTAATATTTAATTATTACACAGGGGGAAAGGCCAGCAGAACTTGTAACTTAACACATCCTCTTCTCCCTATGCCTCCTTTCTCTTCCTCCCTTCTTCCCAGAGGAACCAAACGCTGACATGAAAGACCTTTTTTGACATAAGTGTGTTATCTTTGTTTAATGTAGTTGACATCTACAGGAAATTCAATGTAATGTGAAGTATGTATTCTTCTATATCCTCTTTTTTGTAAAAATTATTTCGGAGACATTGTTATCTATAGATTGTTTTTCTGTTGCTTTCCTCCTGTTAAATTGATTTTATTTTCTTCCTTTTAGTTTTTTGGGTTGTTTCTTGATGGTTTTTTTTTTATTGGTATACTCTCAGTAAAAGCATGGGCTGAATTATTGGAACAATCTAAAACCTACTTCTGCAGGTCCTATTGCCAGAGAGAAATTTTATGAATATACTAAGGGTGTAAATAACCTTATGTGTTTTCATGATTTAATATTACAACACTTTTCTTTTTAAAGCAAGAGTTAGCTTTATTGTTTCTGCTTAAAAGATGCTCACATATGAATGAATTTAAACAAATCAATAAGCTAATATACATGCTAAAATGTTTACATCAGTATAGATTTTATAATTGCCCCTCTTTATTAAAAGGTCATAACTTTGTTTTGCTATGATTGTAGCAACTCTAGTCCTGCAGCCACCTGTTTGGAAGCTTTTCTATTGCTTAGTGAAATACAGGCAGTTTAGTGGGATAACTCTTTCCAAATGTTGTCTTAAGAGTCTCCCATGTATTCAGATGGTATATCTGTCTTTTCAAACTATTCATTCTGTTCTTAAATGACCAGCACTTACATATGAAGTTATATTTCCATCCATTTTAATTATTTTCATTTTACTCATCTAAGCATATTGCTGTAATCTGCCTAAATCAATCATCTGAGTCATGTGGGGTTTTATTCCTGTTTATGTATCTCTGTTAGTTAAAAATAAGACAACTTCATGCCCAAACCATTTTTATTATTCCCAAGAATTTGCAAACAATGGTGTATCTTATCCAGTAAACTAAAGTTTAGCTAATATTTGGATTCTGATTTGTGTTTTCTTTACAAAGGTATTAAAGGGTACCCTTTAGATTTTTATCAGCTCTGCAGCACAGATTTTTCCAATTTTTAAATCTCAACACACGCAGAGCCTGGGAGCACCATTTTTAGGATTCTTTGTACTAGGACCTCATGAAAAATGTATTAAGAAAGAGAAGGTTACTTTGGCAGGTCTGCTCATCTACATTAACATCTTTAATGTAACCAATGCAGTGAAACACTGAATATTTAAAATGACAAGTAATTTTTTTTTTGCCTAACATTTGCTTTACTCAGAAATGTACATCTGTACATGCAGGTGGTTAATGGTAGATCTAACCAGTTGTGTATATACACTTGCTTTGCAGTGGCAAGTTATACTTCTTTTGTTCAAACTATAGTAAATTTAATTTCTGAGAGCTTCTTAACTTGTAAAGTGGTGAAAAACAGAATTGTGTATTTACAAGTACTGTTTCAAATTTTTGACCTTTATCCCTGCCCTGTTCTGCTCCTTACCTCTCCTAATTACAGCAAAGGTGTGAAGAAAACAGCAATACTTAGGAGCTGTGCAACAGAGTCTTTGCTCATGGCCTCAGACAATGCTGTGCACTTTTTGAAATTAACCACCACTCCCACACATCTGACTTCCACACCTTAAATTAGGACACTCATAGTCTTCTATGTCTGTGAGCCTTCTCCTCCCATTTGCCAGCTGGAAGAAGCTGTTTTTGGTTGAGTGAGGGGAGCTGGCTTTTAACTGATGCCCTGAAATTAGCTACTTTAAGCAGCTGATGTGAATGCCCACCTCCATTTTACTCTTGGCTTAAATGGTTCCTGGACAGACAAGGTCTTCGAACATAGCCAGAGATTTAATGTTCAGTTTAAGTGGAAAGGTTTCTGAATTTTATCACCCTTTTCTTATTTCCCTCCTGCAAGACTTCTGGACTTCTTTCGTAATTGTCTGCTAAATGATTAAAAACAAAGAACCAGACTGTTTACAAGTACAGCTCTTTCTGAAGCCTGGCTTCTGTCAGAAACCAGGACAGTGCCATATAAAACTAGCAGGTGCCCGAGAAATTGTGGATGCCCCATCCCTGGGAGTGCTCAAGGTCTGTTTGGATGGGGCTTTGAGCAACCTGGTCTAGGGGAAGGTGTCTCTGCCCATAGCAGGAGGGTTGATTCTGTAAGATGTCATGCTCCTTTTGCAGGAGGGTGAATAAAAGGCTGAGTTACGATTGCAAACAGACATCAGTGAGAACCTCTGTGGCATTCAGTCTCTGCTATAGTATTTTCCTGGTTTGGTGTTAAAACCATACTCCAAGGCTAGGAGTGACATTCTACCTGTTTTAGGCAGGTATAAAGTGAACTTTTGTTATGAAGTCTTTCAACCAGTGAAATACCCAAACAGGTTTCAGCTTTCCTTATTTCTATAAATGTTCAGAACTTCTCACTTGTTTTTGACTAATTGATTAAGCTGGAAAAGGGATCAGACACTGAAAGCCAAAAGCAGGGGGCTGTTACTCACAGGCCTATTCTTGTATTTCAGGTGTTCTACCGCATTATGTAGGAGGTATTGCTAAGGCCTGTAGCCCTGGGCTGAATGCCAGGTGGGCTGTGTTGGTACTGGCTTTACTCTGGAGGCTAAATTTGCTAAACCTGTAATTTAGGGTATGGTATTGTCAAAAAGCATTGTAATTCTTTATTCTCTGCTCTGAGAGGTACTGATATTGAATAGATACCTTTATTTTTTTGATGGAATTTAATTTACGGAAGCTTAGTTGAATCTTGATTGTAGTGGTCAGTTTTTTGCCTTAATTATTCAACAGACTTCTAAACAGTGGGGTCATTCTTCCAAGAGTTTCCTGCTGAAGTTATGGAAACTCACTTGACAATATTTGTTTACTAATCTTGAAGTAATTGTTTGGGTTTGTCAAACATACTTTCTTGTCCCATGTACTGTACTTCCCTCAATATCCACCCTCCTCCAAAAAGACCCTGAAACAAAATGAAACCCTGTTTCATGTAGCTTGGGGTGCAGGGTGTCCGTCTTAAAAAAAACAAAAGCCAAAACCAAACCCAAACTAAAACAAAAACCAAAAACAACAACACATCCCCACACAAAAAAACCCAACTTGTACTTGTGGTTATGTTTTCTCAAGGTGAATTAGGCAGTTGTCTGAGGTCAATTATAATATAGTCAGTTGGCCTTTTTGACTTGGAATTGCATCTTATAATAAAATTCAGTGTGAAACTTGGGTGCTTAGGATTTAGGAATAGGAAATATGGCAAACTAAAGTAACTTGAATCTTCCACCCTATTTTATGAAAATGTGGAGTATGTCTCAAAGGATTGTCTGAGCTGTAGGAACTTCTTAGACTGTCCTTTCAGTATTAATTCAGTAGGAAGTGCCCACTGTACTGTAACACAACCCTCTCTTCATGTCCTAAAGCTGTACCTTTTGCAGAGGGAAATTGTTACACAGATGATAGGCATAAAGAATTTGATGAAAGCACAAGGTGTATTTTCAGGCATATTGCTGAGTGCCAGTGATGAGGTGACTCTGCTTGAAGTTACTTCCAGATGTGTAATTGCAAATAAAAAGCACCATAAAAAAAAAAAAAGTGGATTGCTGCTGGCATAAATGGTACAGAAAAGCAGGATTTTGAAATAGGTTCTTTTTGCTTTTAGAACTTGACGTCTGATGTTACTGTGTACGTACTCATTTGATGACTGGATCCTTTGTGGCAGGATAGATGTGTTTGTACCTTTGATACTCAGCGAGTGCTTGTGGGGTTTAGGAAAAAAAATCTGCAATAAAGAAAAACCCACCAAAGCTCACAAAACCCAAACCACAATCAAGGAGAAAGTGTGGGGATTTTTGCATAAGTACAAACTGTAAGAGCAGCAAGAGTTCTTGACATACAAATAAGAGTTTGTATGAGCAAGGGCATTGGAGCAGTGAAGGCAAGAGTGAAACTTGTGTTCCACAGTAGTTGCCGTCCTGTGGCACAAGAAGGTCAGTGGTCCACAGCAGCAGTTTTGCATTGTGTGTGTTTGTGTGTCTCCTTGTGTGTGTAATGTTGGTGAACTGCTTTGTGTGTCTCTGCAGTGTTGTGTGCTGTGCTCTGCTACATTCATCAGGATGTGCTGCTGTAGGCATCTGCTTCATGTGCATGTGTGTGTATGACTGAACAGCTGGGACATTTGTTGTCAGGCTGTCTCCTCCATGCTATTTGTGCTTTGCAAGGACCCATATTTCCCTGCCCAGGCAGACAGTTGGATGCAGCTCTATACAAAGAGAAAGATAACACGTGCTCCATTTGGGTGGAGGGAGTCACGGGTGAGAAACGTGTGGCAGTTCTCTCCCTTTGATCAGTGTCTCCCTTGGCCTGTGCTGGGCTGAGGTGTGCTCCACATCAGTGCAGAAACCCAAAATGCAGTGATCTGTAGCAGCTGCTGCCAACTAATTTCTAATACAACATTTAATTCAGTTCGGTGTTAGCTGCAAGGCTAATAAAGCAGAACTGAAATAAACATAAGAAAGCTTTTTACAGTTGGTGATTGGCAGCACAAACAGGGAAGTGTCCTTGAGCTCCCTACAGAGTTTGGATGTGTTTGTTTTATAGGTTGTTCCTCCTGGAAAATAAGTGGGAGTGTATTAACCCTTAAAAGATTTCTTCGCTCTGTAAGAAGAACTTACAGCTTTCGAGGACAAGTTTCTTTCTCAAATCTGCTGTTCTCTTTATTCTATATAATTTTGACAATCACATGCTGATACATTAGATCTTTACTGTAAGCTTAAGGAAACTTTTTTCTTCATTAAAGACATTTATCATTGTTGGCTAAAATAGTTTAAATAACTAAACATATACAGCTAAGGTAGGGTCCTTACAAGCTCACTGTTCAGAACTCAAGACTGCAGCTGTTAGGGAAGTCAGTATTTTGTTGTAAGTGTGATTTATTCAACTTCATTTATTTGTTTACAGTATGTATTTTATCATGAACCATAAAAGAAAAGCGCTGTTATCACAAAGCAGCTGTTCAGCACCTAATTTCTCTGGATAGGCACGTGCTCTGTAGTACAAAGTTACCAGTTCAAACTACATGAGACTTAAGAAATTCCTGGTTAATGAAAGTTCACTACAGTGAAGATGTACCTTGTTTGTTAAAACTGATGTCTTAGTTAAAAAATGTAAGAACTTCAATGCTTTATCTGCAGTGTTTGAATTCTGAACAAACGCTTAGGCACCAGTTTATTTACAGGCCTTCTTAAAAAAACAAAACTTAGTAATTTGTTGCAGCTTAATTGAATAATGTTTATAGAATACATAGTTTATGTGCTTATGGGTGGATGCACATTTCTGAGTTGTAGATTTTTTCTAGTCAGAACAACGTTTTCATAATCTATGTGTTTTATCTTGATGTTATAAATTGTAATGTGTGGAAAAAGTTCTGAAGATGTTGGAATGTTTTGAGTTTTTATCATCAAACTATGAAGTGTTTTTAAAAACATCTATTAAATATAGAAAGTGTATGTCATTTGGTAGGAATGAATTATCAGACTAAAAGGCTTTCTGTAAGAGTATTTGCATGTATATGTGTGCACACACAAATTGTGGTGCTTACTGTGTTTCAGGGAAAAGGGTTTTTGCTTCTTTTTCTTTAATTGGTGTGTCATTTGATACCACTGTTCTGCTCCTTACTGACAGAGTAATGGGTATAGAGGAGAATTATTTCTTGGATTTGTATCAGTGTGAGATCAGAATCTGTACTTGACACTTAAATCACTGTTACTTAAACACAGTTATGTCTTTCTCAGTCTGCTGTGGGGAATTTGCGCAGCTTTTACTGATGGTTGAACAGTGCACTGTTCCTTGAACAGTGTAACATCCCCATCAATGACTCAGGAGTTATGTCAGCAGTGGGATGGGAGAGACAGACACCCTTTTGTTGTTGTAAAGCTGTGGTTTCCAAAGTAAAATTCTGTCAGTAACTCATGTGTAGAGGGTAGGGGGAAATGGAAAGTGGTATACTTTGGTCATGGTATCATGCAGTGAATGAAAGAATAATCTTTAAGATGTCCTAGTGGTATTTGTGAGTTGCTCATTTTGTAATTTATTTTTATAACAGGTTCCCGTAAAGAATCAGCTCCTCAAGTCCTGCTTCCAGAAGAAGAAAAAATTATTGTAGAAGAAACTAAAAGTAATGGTCAGACTGTTATAGAAGAGAAGTAAGAAAACGTTTAATGAATGATGAATTAAAGTAGTAAACTTTGCACTCTTCTTCCTCCTTCTGTCTCCCATTATAGTAGGGTGTGGATGGTATGTTTGTAGTTGGAATAGAGCTGTTTGGAGTATACTGCCAGTCCTCTAAATGCAGTTGGCCTTCATTTAAATGTCTGGTTTCTTTGTATATGCTGCGTGACTTATCCCACCCGTGCCAAGAAGTGATGTGCTTCACTTACAAATAATTTTTCCATGTGCTGTCAGATTTCAGTATTATTGGTGTCATCCTTCTAGTTGGCATGTGGTGCAGTTCTACTTTTTTGGTTAAGTGTATGTTGGAAATGAAACTGCAGTTCTGCTGTAGAGAGCTGTAATACAGAAACCAGTCGAGGTCTGTAAGTGCTTGAGAGGTGTTTCTTGTCACAGAAGCTTGTAGCAAGTCCTTGCCTTGCTGGATATAAATCAGGATTAGAGACAGGATGTTTTAAACATAGGTTTGAAATTAGCTATTAGCTGGTAGCTGTGGGGTGTGGGGTATGGGGTGTTATTTATTTAATTGCATTTCATTTAACAGTTTTGTCTAATAATAGATTTAGATGTGTATTTCTGAAAACTGCTGTTACAGATGATCTTCTTTTTTCATTTTAGAAGCCTTGTTGACACAGTATATGCATTAAAGGATGAAGTACAGGAGTTAAGACAGGTTGGTAACTTGCTGCATTTATAGCAACATGGAGAAGGAAAAGATGGAGAGCTTGTTATAAAACTGAATATGGCTTGCAAGTTCACTTTGACAGTCATGAACTTGAATTTTGCACTAGATTTACTTTTAAAAGTAAAATATCATTTGCCTAAAAGCACCCCCTGTTGTCATCAGTCTTTTGAAAATAGCATTGAGGATTGCTTCTCTGGAGTGAATTACGAAGTTGATTTTGGATGTTGCAGCTTCTGAAATGGTGGAAGTGTTAAACAAATTCAGTTGTGCTGTATTACCAGCAGAGTAAGCTTACAGAGACTGAGAAATCGTAGTTGCTTGAGAATGCTAATAAAGGCCTAAATAGAACCAGATATTTATAGTTCTAAAATGGTACAATCTTACAGTAACCTGAACACCTCTTGTGAATCAGTTCTTAAAACTGCTCATTTTCAGAGTCCTTTTCAGTGCCTATCACATGGCTTTTTTTAAATGAGGGCTTCACATTAGCTCTGGGTGCTTCTTTGTCACTTGTTCTAAATATCTACCATGAATAAATAATATCTACCATGAAAAAATATCTTCTTATCAGGACATAGCTTGTTTTAACCATGTTAATGGTGCTCAATGTATAGGTGGAAAAAAGCATTGGATTTTCCTCACTCTGCAAGGTGTGAATTTGCTTACCAATCTGATTCTGGAAGTTGGATAAAATCTCCTATGTTAATGTAAAAAGGATTTGTATTCAAATTTCTTCAGATTTGGGGCTATAAATGTCAATTCTTTACCCTCTATAACCATGCCCAGTATTTCTAAGGATGTCATGCATATTCATTGAAATAGGACAGTTGATGTGTGCATACTTAGATTCTGCTGTGTTCAGCATATAAAGAATGAGTATCCCAGGTTAGATGTGAATTTGACAGTCTTTTTAAAAATACAAATCCCATAGTAAAAGCAGCAGTAATAGCCCACTAATATTTCTGTGGCCTCCTGCTTTTTTACAAAGAATAAATGTGCAGCCTCAGGCTCTGCGCAGCTCCATGACCCTTAAGCAAAAAGTCACCTTCTCCTGAGCCTCATGCAACAGCTCTCTTTTCTGGTGCCTTTCCAAATAGATGTTCTCCAGAATCTTACATATTCCAAAGGCAAGACATATTAAAGCCTGATTTCATTTTCTTATGTATATGGAATTTAGGAATCTCATCTAAAAATCATTTATTGGTCCGCTGCTGTGATGCTGCCAACCAGAGAAGTGACAGAAATAATCTCTGAGCTGGCAAGGGCTTTATGGATAAAGGCTCTCTGGGAGTACACAGTGTCCTGGTTGGTGTAGACACCAGACTGTGAAGTGGGATCCTTCCCATAGCAGCTTCCATAGGTTATTCATATCTGTTGTTCCACAGGCAATACACTTGAACTGGTTCTGAACTGGCAGACTTAGTAACTTAAATCTGTACCTACATAAAATAATGAACTTCCCAAGTTTCTCAACAGACTTGAGGAGAGAATGGAGTTAATGAGGTGACAGACCCTGGTTCTATGTATAGACTGGAGAAAAAGAAGCTGCAAAGCAGTGCCATGGAAAGGGGCCTGGGGGTCCTGGTCAATGTCAAGTTGAACATGAGCCAGCAGTGCCCTGGCAGCCAGGAGGGCCAACCCTGTCCTGGGGGGCATCAGGCACAGCATCACAGCCGGGCAAGGGAGGGATTGTCCCTCTCTGCTCTGCACCAGCCTCACCTCGAGTGCTGGGGGCAGTTTTGGGTGCCACAATATAAAAAAGATACTGAACTATTGGAGAGTGTCTGAAGGAGGGCAACAAAGATGGTGAAGGGCCTTCACCATGACGGGAAGCTGTATGAGGAGTGGCTGAGGTCACTTGGTTTGTTCAGCCTGGAGGAGAGGAGGCTGAGGGGAGACCTCATTGCAGTTACAACTTCCTTGTGAAGGGAAGAAGAGGAGCCAGTACCAATCTCTGGTGACCAGTGACAGGACTTGAGGAAACAGCATGAAGCTGAGTCAGGAGAGGTTTAGGTTGGATATCAGAAAAAGGTTCTCCACCGAGGGGGTGACTGGGCCCTGGATCAGGTCCCCAGAGAAGAGGTCACAGCACCAAGCCTGTCTGAATTCAGGAAGCATTTGGACAATGCTCTCAGGCACATGGTGTGATTCTTAGGTGTCCTGTGCAAGGTCGGGAGTTGGACTTAATGATCTTGATGAGCCCCTTCCAACTCAACCCATATTCTATGATTTTATTATCCCATCCTATTTCTAGAAATGTTTAAAGTAATAGCTAATGGGAGTCCAGCTGGACCCTTGGATAGCAGTCATGTGTTTCTTAAACACCATTAGACTTGTCTTGGGGCCTTGATTCAATGTTATTTTTCCTTCTGGTTGCTTCCCTACTTTTCCCAGCATCACCTGTACAGTGTTAAGTAGTGTAAGCATTCCTATGGATTGGTCCCTGTCATCCGTACAGTCCTGTTGTTCATTTATTTCAGTATTGTCTGATGGAACTAAACAGTGAGAGAGAAGTCAGTTTTTAATATACATGTGGAGAGATGGTGTTCCTTGAAATTCAGACTTCTCTTAGACTGCCGGTAGTCATCAGTCTAGTTTAAAATTTAGTCACAAAACACTTTTCAGAGAATATAATAATTTTCAGGATACTCTTTTCAACTCTTTACATTCCTAATGAAGCAAGTTAATTTGCATTAAGTTTTAAGAAGCTTTTGGAGATTGAAACCAGTTAAAATCACAGGTGGTTCTTACAGGCAATATTTAGTCTGCTTGCTGGTCCATTTCCCTTCTCCATTAGCAACAAATATATTCTACTCCTCATTGATCAGATTTGAGCTGAAGAAATCAAGATTAGTGGTCATCTGTTACTAGCACTTGCTGTATAAAGGCCCCCTAAGTACAAATAAGAAGTAACTCAGTTTCCATTTGGTAGCTTTTGTTGAATTGTGTGACATAACTGTGTGTAACTTATGAAGATTTAATAGAAGCTTGCTTTTCAACTGCTAATATTGGTTTTACTGAGAAGAGCCTTCAGAGTTTGTAATTGACAGTGTATGTGTAGTCAGATCTGTTAAAAGCCCCCAAAACAAACCAGTAATATCTCTGTCTCTGTTAAACAGGATAACAAAAAGATGAAGAAATCATTAGAAGAGGAGCAAAGAGCTCGCAAGGACTTGGAGAAGCTTGTTAGAAAAGTTCTAAAGAACATGAATGATCCATCTTGGGATGAAACCAACTTATAACCACTTTTTTCCCCCCCCCCCTCCTTCTTTCTATTGAAAGACCAGTTGTAAAACTGAGCTGGGAAGCCTTCTGACATTAGTCAGTGTTGCATCAAGAGCACTATAAAACAGGATATAACTGGATCTAGTGATTTCTTGCTCTGAACATACAGAAAGAGTCAAGCCATTTACTGAAGCAATCTGTACTTTAAGCACGGAGACCATGGATCCTGAACTCTACTAAACTTAATTTGTTTGCGTCCAAATTACCTCATTTTGCGGAAAGTGCAGCACCTGACTAGAAGTCCATGTTTTTCAGTGGCTTTTTAATTAAATATATATTTTTCATGTAAATATCTGTAATTTAGAATGCATATGTGATTGATGTATCAGGGCTGAAATGCTGGGGGTTTTTTCTTGTGTTATTATAATGGTCACAAGTGTTAGAAATGATGGCAGTACTGTCTTAACTAAGAAAGGTCAGAGTTGTTTGTGGATTATTATGAATTAGTTCCAAATTACCCACTCACCACACATGCAAATTTAAACCCCTATTTTTTCTATTTACCACTATATTTAAATCCTTTACTGTTGCCTGTTACTTTAAACAGTTTGCAGTTCCTTAAGAACAGTATTAAAATACAGAAAATTGTTTATTGACAGTAGAAACAATTTTTAACAAATCTAATGCCCGCAATTTACGTTCACATACACTTGTTTGGCAGACTAATCTATTGTGCTTTGGCCACCAAAAGACTGATGTACTTGCCTGCTTTTTATGACTGTGATTTTTAGGTGTTTATGTACTACATTTTCTATTGTTGTGCTTAAACATACAGCTGGCTGATAACAGATCATACAGTTTGTTAAAGGAAAAAATCAATCTAATCCAGAATTTTGTGAATAAATTGTTGCTATTTATATTTTATGGTCACAGCAATTAAATTTTAGCTAACCTTTGTGCATAAGACACATGGGCTAGGCCAGACTTCATTCAGAGCTTTGTTTCTATACCACTATGTAAGACTCTCTGTTTGGAGTTCCCATACTGTGGAAGCAGTTATGCCTTTCCCACCCTGTTTTCTTTGCATGTTGCTGATTTCTGTTCTTCTAGGATTTAAATGGAAAGAAATGTGGAAGTAAGATTTTTTTTTTTAATCATACTGTAATTCATAATTTGCACTGCTGACAGATTTAAAAATACATAAAGGAACATAAATTCTCTAGTCTGATAGGTGCAATTACTGCAGTTTCTTATATTTAAGATAGGAGATGATACATCACTGCGAACAGTGAGCTTCAGATGGAGCACTTAAAATACTAATCCCTTTAAAGCCCACTGTTTTCATGGATTCCATCAAACTTTGGATTCGACTCCAGACAGTGCAGTTTTCTGAGGGGTTTGTGTTCAGTTGAGTCAGAAGTGCAGGTATAGCACAGACTTAAGTCACACCTTTTGTCATTTTGATTTTCTACTGCCCTTTTAGTCCCTAAATGTAATGCTCAGACTTGAGCAGATGTTTGTATGAACTTCAGTGAGTTGGAGCCAGGATGATTTGGGTTTTAATTGTCATGCACATTTTGCATCTAATGACAAGTCTATTTTTAAAGCTACCCACGTTTTTCAGTCAAGAACAACTTTTTTTAAATAGGAAATTCTGTCAATGATTGCATACTTGAGAAACAATTCTGTGGGAGTGGATGCTTCATAACCTGAATAGACAAGTTGTCTCTTTTAGAAAGCTGAATATATTTGTAGGTGTGTTGTGGTCCTGCAATTTAAAAATGTTTTCATTTAATTCTGAAGGAGGAGAAAATGGAAAACATCTACATTATCAGAGTTATATATTTTCACAGAACTTTTAATTTGTTAATTCTTGATACCAAAATCTTTCCTTGATGTTTGTGATTGCATAAAATTGTGGACTGACATTATATTTATCTTTGCATTTAAAAAATATCCTTGCTAAAACCGAAGTTATACTAACCCCTGCAAATGCATACTATCATGTCCAAATTTAGACTTGGAAAACCAATATAATTAGAATTTTGCTAACATTTTCACTTTCTGACATCCAGGGTACTTTGAGAGTGATTTTTAATTTTCAATTGTGCATGTGCGAAAGGACATTCCAGAGGAAGAAGTATAAAAGGAAAACATTAACCTTAGCAGTATTGAACAAATTTTAACTCAGGAACAGCTTCCATCATAACAATTTGTTTTACATTATATTGTAAAGAGTGGTGTTGCAATGTACATCTGCTGACTCTAAGTACCTGTGATATTATAATTTCTGACAGTACCCCTACACTGACATCTAATGAACATGCCTTAAACACTGGGATGAAGCAGTTGTTAAATACGACCAGGACCTAGGGACTGATTTTATTCAAGGTGGATTGAGAAGACTAATTTTTACACAAACACACAGAAAAAAAAAAAAAAAAAGGAAGGTAAAAAAGAAAACTGACCTAGTAGGTAGCTTTTGTCTCTAGTGCAGAGAGCAGCTTCTGACTTTTGGGGAACCAAGAAGTACCTGAACTGTTTTTCATTGACAATTTGTTACAGTGTATATAGATTGTAAATGCCACCACGGACCTTCTGAATTGTTGGAAATTTTATGTAAGCATGGATAAATGGGGCACTGTTTATTTAACCTATTAAAGGGTTGTTTGTTTGCTCTCATCATTTAGGGATGAGGAGATGAAGCCATTTCTTATCCTATAGATGTGAAGCACTTTCAGTTCTGAACTGTCCAAAATGTAGCATAACATTTCTCTGTACTTACTGATGTATGTGTGTTTGTCTCACCATGTCATGACATCTTAAAGACTGAATAACTGACTGCTTTTGTATAAACCTTCTTAATGCAAATCATTTAGGGAATTTAGAGTATCAGTTTACAGTGTCTGTGGAGAACTCTAGCTTAGATGTCACAATAATATCCTGGTATCCACTACTAAAGCGTTTATGCTACATTGTAATTAAACCATGAATTTTTCCCCCTACCCTTATGAAGTGTTACATTTCATCTAATACGTGGGCTATGAGATAAAGAGGGGAAATTGCTTTAATTTTTTGCCTTTCATATAAATAACCACCTCTCCAATTTAGTAGCTGCTGTACTAAAAGAGCTTTTTCATGGTCTTTTATAATAGTAAACTGATGCCTGGAAAACAAAACAAAGCAAGGGTTGTTTAGTGGGGTGAGAAGGAGGATCTTAACTGTCTTGCATTGAGGAATGTTCACTTTCTTTGGCAACCTGACCTGCTCAGGTAATGTAAGAAATGGAGGAGATCAAAGACAGAAAATAGTGAAGACGAAGAAAGCAAGAAACACTAGAAACTGCATCAATTGAGTAAAATATGTCTACATGCATGATTTATCTGAATAGACAGAAATTTGTGCTGTGTGTGTCATAGAGACTTTTTGTGGTTGGTGCTCCCTGAAATAGGGGAGAGGGATGCTTTTTATCATAGCGGAATTATCAGTATGGCTTTATGTCAGATGGTGGGATGGGCTAAGGAAAGTGCAGGGAGTCCTTTGTTTGAAAAGATGGCTCCAGTCTTTGGACAAGGCATTTGAAGGGATTAGTAACATCTTGGGTGTGTGAAATGATAGATTTAATCCAGCTTAGTTTAGCAAGGATATATACTTAGAGGACTTCAATTGTAGAGGTTTATAATTATTCTCAGAAGTCTCCAACTTTGCTCTGGGTTCATCACTGTAATGATGGGTATTTTGCACAATTTGAAATGGTCATTTCTTTGTCACCTGAAGTGTTTTGGGGATTTTTCTTTTTGAATGTTCTTTATTGTGGTGGGTTGACCATGGCTGGCTGCCAGACCCTCACAGAGCCACTCTTTCTCCTCTCCCTCAGCAGGAGACGGGAAGGAATAAGATGGAAAAACTTGTACATTGAGATAAAAACCACTGATTTCTTATCAGAAACAGAAAAACTAAGCCTTCTTTCCCTTACCCCACTTCTTAGGCTGAACATTTCTGTTGCCCCTGTCTTCCCCTCTCCCCCCACCAAGCAGTGCAGGGGTGTGGGAATGGGGGTTTTGGTCTGTCTATAACAATTCCTCTTTCCTGCTCCCCCTTCATGCTTTTCCCTGCTCCAGTGTTGATCTTCTCCATGTCTGGCAGTCCTTCAAGGATAGATACACTCCAAGGTGGGTTCATCCTGGGCTACAGTTCCTGCCAATGAGCCTGCCTCACTGTGGGCTCACTATAGACTGCAGATTCCTTCAGTTGCATCTGCTGCAGTGTGGAGCCCTCCGTGGGCTGTAGGGGAAAACCTGGGCAAGGAAGGCCCCATGCACATATTGCTGAATTCAAAACTTACCAGCTAGGAAGAAGAAAATGAACTCTGTCCCAGTTGAAACCAGGACAAACCTTTTCTTAATGTCCATTCTGCTGTCATAGGTAGGCCTGGTGAGATTCCCCAAACAATTTTTTTCTCAGTGTATTGCTCAGGCTTTGCTAGCCATCTCTTGTCAGTCAAGCAGCCTATGATAGCTGGGTGTTTGCAGTAGACCTAGATGAACAATACAGAAATAGCATGTTTTTGCGATATTTTTCCAGCAGGGGACTGTGTTAGCTTCTGCTAAGTCAGAAACTATTCAGTTTCCTGAACTTGTTAATATTTGTACTTTTGTATGCTTTTATAACCAAATGGAGTTTGCTTTTGGATATTTTGGAACAGCTTTTCAAGCTCCAGGAAATATTAAATAACTTTTGTCCTGTAGTGCAGAGGTAGACAGTCACAGTTGAAAGTGTTCATGTAGCATTTGACAGAGCTGTGCCATGGGATTTGTGTGGGGTTTTTAGCACTTCCCCACGGCACATGTGACTTATTATAGCATCTGTACATTCAGCATCACAAGGGCTCTTTCAGCATAATGCAGTGTGGAGGTAACGCAGGATCAGCTTTACTTTCCAGCAGAACTAAGCAATGAATTTGGCTGTAATCACTAACTCATGTAATCTCTGGCCTTGCTCTACAATAGGCAGAATTTCAGAGGAACTGAGAAAAATGTATTGCTACAAGACTGATTTTACCATTTCTTACCAGAAATCTCTGTTCTGAGACTGAATTGAGAAAACACTGGGATGATGCAATACATGCTTCATCCACTGCATTTGATTTCATCACTGCTGGGAATTTATAGTACAGGACTATTAACAGTGCTAGGAAGGGTGAAGAGGGAGCATGGTAAATTCCTTGCACTTGAAAACAAGCATTTGAAAATACTGGTTCAAGAAAGTGCCCCTGACCTGTCATGACCACCAGATTTTCAGCAAGATTTCTGCCACTGCATCCAGACCTGGCTGCATGTTCTGCTGTCTGTCTCATCTTTATTTGTCAGGTCCCCACTGAGCCCTCTTTACCAAGGTTAAACAGTTCCAGCTCTCTCAGCCACTCCTATGATCCACTCCCCAGACCCTTCCCCAGCTCCACTGCCCTTCTCTGGACACCCTCCAGCCCCTCAGTGCCTTTCTTGCAGTGAGGGCCCAGAACTGAACACAGAATTTGAGGTGTGGCCTCAGCAGTGCTGAGTACAGGGGGACAATCCCTGCCCCTTCCTGCTGGCCACACTATTGCTGATAGAGGCCAGGATGCCCTTGGCCTTCTTGGCCACCTGGGCACACTGGCACACTCTGGCTCCTGTTCAGCTGCTATTGACCAGTCCCTCCCTGTCCTTTTCTGCCAGGCAGCTTTCCAGCCACTCTGCCCCAGCCTGTAGCACTGCCTGGGGCTGTTGTGACCCAAGTGCAGGACCTGACACCTGGCCTTGTTGAACCTCATACCCTTGGCCTTGATCGATCAATCCAACCTGTCCAGGTCTCTCTGTCCAGCAGATCAATGTCCTGCCCAACTTGGTGTTGTCTGCAAACTGACTGAGGGTGCTCTTGATCCTCTCATCCAGGTTGTTGAAGATACTAAACACAACTGGCCCCAGTGCTGAGCCCAAAAGCATGGCAGCAGTGGGTTTGCATGCATGTGAAGTAGGCAGCCTTGTGCAAAGGGCACTATGGGGGGGGACATGACAAAGGAAACAGGGAGCTGTGGACATGGGGCTGACCTGTGATATAAGAAAACCACAGCAAAAAAATGCCCTTTTCTCATTGATAGGGGAAGTACAGATGTGCTCCTTCAGCAAGGAAGCATTTCCTGTCTGCTGTGCATGCTGTGAAGAGCAGGAGTGAAAACTTGAGTGGGAAGTGGCAGTTGCTTGGCATTACTGAAAACCCTGGCTATTGGAAGAGGTTGGAGTGACAGACTTTCTTTGGTGGGGAAGCAGGATTGAAAACACTGTGCAACCAACAGGCATTGTCCCAAATGAGGTGGTAGTTTTGGAGGGGTTTTTGTCCGTAGAACATGAGATCCTCATTTTGCTCTTTCCTGCTAGTTTTCTATATTATGCCTCCTGTGTCCATGTGCTGACAACTATGATTCTGTGTGGAAGACTGTGTGACCTCACTGAGCATCAGCCCACATTGTGGGGAAAGAAGGATGGGATGCAGGTCCTGAGCAGCTGGAAAAGCTTCTACCGCTAAACCTTAAGCTACTGATCTTGGCTGTACTGAAGACTTTGTTTTTTCTCAACCAAGTTAGAATCCCTTGTGCCTTTTTTTCTTTTCCAACAGAACCCATGACTTTCCAGAAACTTCTCTTCATAGCATTGTAAACAAAGTCAGCAGACTACCAAGAAGCAGCACTTTTTGTTAGTGTGATTCCTCACAGCTTCCCTTCAGCTTCCAGGCCTTTCCCTCTAAGTCACATGTTATCATTGACTGTAAACTCACTGTCTGTGTTCAGACAAGATCTCCAAACTGTCTACAGGGAAGCTTTCCCAGTAAGATTAGAAAGCAGAGATGTAGTTTGCTCTGTGCGCTCATGCATTGTGCAGCAGTGACTGTGCGCATTGTAATATAGTAAACTATTCACTAAGCTATTACTTGGTTCCTAGGCACAAACTGCTGCTGTGAGGCTATTCTGCTTCTTGCCTTGAGTTTATCTTGCAGCATTCAGCAATGCTCTGTGGTCAGCCTTAATAAGGTAGAATCTTTTCTTTAATCATGATTTAAGGAGAATAATTTAGTGTTTTTTGGGTCTAATGAGTCTTGGTTTATGGAAAATTAAAAAACTCATTGCCTTTGTCAAATGTGGTTGAACTTGGAACCTCCTGGAGGTTCAGAAGTCATTCAGATTTGGAGGGAGTATGGAAAGCAGAGGAGTTGGCCAAGTGATTTTGTGGCTTTTGCAGATGTCTTAGGAAAGTGAAGTAAAAACTGTGTACAGACTTGTAATGAATCAAGTAATTATTTGTCAGTCTTGAAACAACTGAAAATAACGTGATGGAACTGGGCTGCACCAGAGACCTCTATAAGACACTGGAGCAGGTTGCCCAGAGAAGCTGTGGATACCCCATCCCTGAAAGTATTCAAGGCCGGGTGGGATGGGGCTCTGAGCAACCTGGTCTAGCAGAAAGTGTCCCTGTCTGTAGAAAGGGCTTGGAACTAGATGATCCCTAGGACCATTCTGACCTAAGCCTCTCTATGATTTTTTGGGGTGCTGGGATGTGGGCGCCTGTGAGGCAGTGGCTGCAGCCCAGCACAGCTGAAGTCTGCCAGCTGCTGGAGGTTGTGCCCGTGGACAGACATAAGGTTATGTGGATGTTTGCAGTTTTGCTAAAATCACATTTATATAGCCAGTAATGCTTTGCTTGTTTAGTTGCCAAGCTCTGTTTTAAGAACAGCTGCCCAACAATTTTGGAATGTTGTTGCTGGACTTCTGTGCCCCTATTCAGAGTGAAGTAATACCATGGATGTTCGAAGGAAAAAAAAAATATAAAGAGTTGAGGAATATTGATTGAGGGAAATCCACTGACAGAAACCATCTGCAACAAAAGTGAATAGAGCAAAACTAAACTTACACACATAAACCCCACCCTATGAACTTGTCACAGACCTCCACCCTGTTTTCTCTTTGGTGTTTTGTCCTTCCTGCTCATGGCTCAGGGTCTGTTGCTTCCATTAAACCCTTTCTCCCTTTGATTGCTGACTCTTGACTGTTTTGTGCTGGCTGATGTCCTGGACAAACTTTTATGCAGCTAAATGCCTCTGCAGGGGCTGTTCTCCAGGCAGCCCTGATCACATCTCTTTCTGAACCTGCCTCTTTTTCATCTCTCCATGCAAGCCCCTGGTCTGAACCAAGCACTCACAACTGGCTGCTTAGATGCTGTCCTGGAGCAGTAACTGTAGGGCATTGTTTGGATGTGTTCTACAGTTGTTCACAGAAAAATATTTTAAATTAATCTGATTAAATGGATAAGGAAGTCAACATGACTGTCCACATTAGGCTGAGAGGTAAATGAAAAGTTGTGTAAAACAAAAACTAAAACCTCTCCTGCATGACAGATCACTTCCTCAGCCTCTGGTTTGTGAGGTACTGTTTCCTGGAAATGATACATGTGCAAGTGAAAACTGCAAAAAGGGAATATTTGAGGGACTGAATCCAGCCATTTGCTGTAGCTGACACTGTTGTACAGGTAAGTATTTCCCTCTCCTCTGCCAAATTTGAGGTATTAAAACATACCTGGAATACAATGACTGACAATCCTGTGATTTTCACTTCCTGCCAGGCTTTGGAAATGACTCAAAGTAAGTTACTTCAGAGCATTTGGCTTTGAAATAGTGATAGATGGGACAAGTTGTTACTTCATAAGTTGTGGTATAGGAAGCAAACTGCTTAGGATGAAAATATTTACTTTGGGTTTATATGCTTCAAGTGCGAAAAGCAGCTGCTGTACTTCCATTATGTGAGGCCCCAGGGGAATACACAACCTGTCTTCAGGGCTGGAAAAAACCACACTGGATGAGAGAAAATTCTGAAATGTAAACAGTCAATATTATAGTGCTTCACCACAAAATGGTACATGTTGTAAATGAGTCATGCCACTACTTTAAACTGTGGTAAAGCAGTAAACAGGATCCAGAAGTGCAATGGTGCAGTTCAGTCCTGTACTCATCAGAAAAACAGAAAAGAAGGAGAGTTTTGGCAAAAGCTGACTGCTTCTGAAATCTGGTGCAATTGACAAGATTTTGAAACATGGTGGATAGACAAGGTTCACAGAACGCTTCAGAAAAATCTGATTTATCTTTGTTCACTATATGGGACATTGTATTGTGAGGAGATTGTGTGGTTTGGTGAATAATTCTATATAATGCATTTTCAATGTAGACAAAATTGTAGAAGAAGAAAACTAGGTCCAGAGAAGCTTGTCATTCATATATATCGCATTATCTTTGGAACAAGCACATTCCTAACAAAAGCCACGGTGTAGGGATACAAGCTGGGGGAGTTGGACGTCTGCTAGCTCCTCTTCTCTCATTTGTATTTATTCCAGTGTTGTACTGTTTGTGTCTAAAGTAGACAATGAAATGTATGTTTTATTCCGATGCTTGGGAGCACTGAGCCTGGATGAACTCCTTAGAGCTCCTGGATAATGCTCTTGGCTACCTGCCCTTGGTTAGCTGCATCCTCTGAAGTGCAGCATAGTCACGGCTCCGTGAATGCCCCAGTGAAGAGGTGACTCCAGGCGTGGCCGTTCACCACCCAGTGCCGGAATTACTTCGTTTCACTACACAAAAAGATCGGGAGCAGGGGCACATAGGAGCAGTGGTGGGAAGAGAATAAGCCCATAAAGAAGGGGTAAATTAAGGACAGCTCCCAGAGTACAAGTAGAGCAAAGAAACATCTTGGGAACACAGTATGATTCCCCAAGGGATGGAGAGCAAGCTGCAAGGTTTTCTGTGCTCGATGTGAGGGCAGTAGGACTTGGAGGAATCACATCAGTCAGGAGCAGCATAGCAGCAGCATGTGCTGTACTGTACTAGTGCCTTCAAATCAGATGCAGGAGGCACTAAGAAACTCCGAAGTCCAGGGAGATCCTTTCCCATACATCCTCCTGCAAATCTGGCAAAATCCCGCCTGCTGTGCTACATCGGAGCGTCTTTAACACGCCGGGGTGAGGAAACAACGCGCTCTGCTTTTGTCACTCAGGTTTCCTATATGCATATTTCTACCCTCCCTGAAAGAAGCGGACAGCCTGCCCGTGCTGAGGGACTCGCTCCCGGTGGGTTTTTCCCGGGGGAGGAGGATGTGCCGGCTCCGCGGAGCCGCATCCGCGGTTGCGGGGCTCCTCCTGCTGGCAGCGCCGGGCCCGGGCAGCGGCGCCCGCGGCTCCGCGCTCAGGGAATGCCGCGGCAGACACGGAAAAGGACGGCTTTTAACAGGACCATGCCTAAAATCCTCCCAAATCATCCTTTCTCTCAGGCAAATATGCTCCACAATTAGGCTGGGTTCCCAGGCCCTTGCTTTAAAAAAACAAAGAGGTGGGTCTTTGCTCGCATTTGCTGTAGTTACTACATTTCAGAGCTCATAGGCCTTTATTGGAATTAGATATTTTCCTGTAGCAGGGAGAAAAAGCCTGAACTTCACTACAGCATCATCTCCACCTGAGCACTGGTGGTAGGATCAGCTAAAGCAGCACAGCGTCTGTTATGGGCTGGGTGCATTATTAAAAACATTCAGGCTGGAAGGGACCTTGAAGGTCTTTAGTCCAGCCCTGCTCAGAGTAGGGGCAATTCTGAGGTCCAACCTGATTGCTCAAAGCTTTGTCCACCCAGGTCTCAAAAACCCTCAAAGATGGAAAACTCACCAGAGAACCCCGTGGGCTTGCACTGCTCATGCTGCTGAAGGAGCTTTACTCAAAACAGCTGGATTCCAGATAGGCTGGGCACATCTCTGAGGCTGCAGTGTAGCTGCTATTGGTCCTAGCTCAAATAACAGCGTGGTGCTCTCTTCACTGCTTTGTGCTGAGCATCAGGGTATGCACCCCTATACCACAGGCATGTTGTGTACTGCAGCATAAATACCCTGAGATGGTGCACTACAATGCCTCTACTTCCATAATAGATATATATATAATTTTTTAAATGGGACAGAGCTAATTGGGAATGGGCTTTCCCTTTCTTCTCAGTGGTTATGGGGAGGCAGGTTTGCAGGTCATGCATATGGTTCTCAACCACAGACACCTCCAAGAGTGCAGCTCCAAAGGGCTTCTGTTGAAACAAAATCCTTTAAAATTTTTGATCTATTAATGTTTGTGCTCCATTAATATTAGCTCTGCATCTGGGAGGTGTCCCCTGATCTGGGTTCAGTGTGTTTTTTCCTGTTGCAGGCAGTGTCCTGTGTGAGCCCCTCAATGTGCCAGCGTACAGCTTTCCCCCAGTTTTAGCTTTTTTTCCTGGTTGCAGTGATTTTACAATTCCATTCCCACTTTATATTATAAAAAGATTTCTCAATTAAAATGTTGAACTACTTGTAAATATATTGAAATTGGTCAGTCACAGAGCTGTACTTTTCTTTATTCTTTTTCTGCAGCACATATTCATTATCTTCCTGCTTTCCTGTCAGATTGGGAGTAAAAAATTCTATTCCATTATACAGACTTGAAGTACTAAAACCTCTGATGTGGATAATTTAAACTTATAATACAGTAAAATATGGAATAATTATATATTACAAATCAAATCTCAACATTTCTATTGTATTCAGTCTGTCTTGTGTTCTGCTGGACTATTCAGATTGGCATCAGCAAGCGTCTTCCACTGAAATGTATTATGACTTCAAGACTGTGTTGTTATGAATAGTCAATTCTACCTTTATTTTGTTTGCTTCAAATTTTAATTTATTCTACATATGCATTACAGATTTCACTTTCAGTGATTACGACGATAATGCAGCCACTTGCAGTGATGTTAAATGAAAAGCTAATGTTAAATTCACTGCTTTTTTTCCTCTCTTCTTTTTTTTGTTTTCTATTTAGTAATTTTTGAACTTCACGCTTATGAAATACACCACCAAAAAGTTCCATGAGAGGTGCATGTAACCACAGACTCTCCTTCTGTGGGTGAGATGGTTATCTGAAAACGAACACTGTTCAGATGTTACACTTTGCTTCTAATTTTGGGATTAATGTCTTTTCATGGACCAACTGTGTGGTGCTCATTTCTCAAGCAGAAAGAGATGGACCTGTGCCCATGAAGCTCACCACAGTCTTTCTGTTCTCATTTCTAGTTATTGATGCCCTTGTGCCCCTGCATCCTCCTCTGGTGACTGGCATGACATTGTTCTGACTAAATGAACCAAGAGAACTTCATCAGCCATGTGGCTAATGTGGGAGAAGAATTTGCAGGGGAAAAAAAAAAAGCAGTGCTGTGGAAAGGGACCTGGGGGTCCTGGTCAATGTCAAGTTGAACATGAGCCAGCAGTGCCCTGGCAGCCAGGAGGGCCAACCCTGTCCTGGGGGGCATCAGGCACAGCATCACAGCCGGGCAAGGGAGGGATTGTCCCTCTCTGCTCTGCACTGGGGCAGCCTCACCTCAAGTGCTGGGGGCAGTTTTGGGTGCCACAATATAAAAAAGATATTGAACTATTGGAGAGTGTCCAAAGGAGGGCACAAAGATGGTGAAGGGCCTTGAGGGGAAGCCGTATGAGGAGTGGCTGAGGTCACTTGGTGTGTTCAGTCTGGAGAAGACTGAGGGGAGACCACACTGCAGCTTCCTCATAAGGGGAAGAGGAGGGGCAGGACTCTGTGGTGACCAGTGAGAGGATCCAAGGGAATGGTCTGAAGTCGTGTCAGGAGAGATTTAGCTTGGATATCAGGATAAGCTTCTTCATTCAGAGGGTGACTGGGTAGTGGAGTAGCTCTGCAGGGAAGTGGTCACAGCACCAAGGCTGACAGAGTTCAAGAACTGTTTGGACAATGTTCTCAGGCACAGGGTGTGACCCTTAGGGATGGTGCTGTGCAGGGCTGGGAGTTGGACTTAATGATCCTGATGTGCCCCTTCCAACTCAGCATATTCTGTGAGAAGCTTGAACAAATAATAATGAAGAATAAAAATACAAAAGGTGTTAAGCCATAGATAGGAAAGGAATTTTTTTAAAAAATTATATTAAAATGAAGACAGTATCTGTGTGAAAGTGGGTAATGGGATAAAATGGAACTCAAAAAAGGGGAAAATTACTCTTCCGCCTGGAGAATCTTGCAAGTGAGGAACTCATCTTTGCTCAAGAGATTTTAATTTCCGAGTGAAGAAAAAGGTTCCTGGCATACAATTTAGGGTATTCAAGGAACACCAAAATGAGCTGCACAGGAATGTTTTCATTTTCAGAAAGATGTCCCTGCTCACAGCAGTGGGATTGGAACTAAATGATCGTTGTGGCCCCTTCCAACCCAGGCCATTCTATGATTATAGCATTATGTACCAGACCCAGTGTGCCCCTCATTTTAGTTTTTTTTTCCTCCTAATTCCTTTCTCTTTGTGAAACAACTGTGAAACACATACATAAGTGCATGCATGTCCTTCAGCACTCTTTTCTGAGATCTGGGTTATTTCATGTGTTATAACATTTACTTCTCTGCATTTCCTCATTTCTTTTAATTTACTCACTGTTGAAGTAACAGGTTCATGCTGAGTGCAGGGAAGATGATGTGTGGTATTGTTTCTTCTGGCACAGGGCACCTTTAACTCAGACTCAGTATGAGGCTTTGCTGAAAGAACTGTTGCGCAGAGAAAAGGGTATTGTTTTTCATACAAATCTCTGTGCCAAAAAAATCCTGCTTCATTGAGGCTGCTCAGAGTTTCACATCCTGATTGAACTGGATGAATAGTTTTGGCCAAAAGAGGAGAAAACATGTGACATTTTGCAATGCTTGATTCAAATGAAACATCACAGTGCTTCAGGGTTTTTAGAGAAATGCAGGTCTGTGCAGGGAGGATGCAATGCTGCTTTTCTCCCTGATTGAGTGATAACCCCAGGAGGGATCTGCTGGCCAGTGGGGACACAGGGTTCAAACCTTCCTTGTCCTGATGCCAGTGAGTCTGTAAAGCAGGGATAGAAATCCTTTGACCCTTTGCCTTGACTGGGTAAATAGAACACTGAAATGTTTCCTATTTTATGTAAGTTTATTTGTGTGCCAATACAAAGATATTCAGGGACTTGATTCCTTCATGGTAAACAAAATGTGTCTTAAGGTGCCTTTGTGACCTTGACAGTGTTTCAGCAGTCAAACTCTGGCCTTTTAAAAACTGGGTTTTTTGAAATGGCATGGCAGTTAAGAAAATAATATTAACAGTACCTCTAGTGATACATATGGGGGATCTTTCAATAGGCATCTTACATTTTAGCATAAACTTGTCATTATTTTTTTCCTCGATGGGCAAGCCCAAAAAGTATGATTTTGTGGAGGGTTCCAAAGGTAGAATTATCTTTCAGATTGCAGGAAAAAAAATAAAAATATTGTAAGATCCTAAATTATGACTTGTCTGCACATTTTATTTGTGTGTCTGTCTCAAAGGAATCAGTCACCTAATCTTCTAATCAAGATAATTTCCTTGTTATAAGTCAAAGGTGGAGACCAGACTCTTCACTTAAGGAAAATTAAAAGGAAATCCCAGTTAAGGGTCTAAACTACCCATATCTATTCCAATAATATCCTACAAGTGTCTCAAACTTGTGAACAAGTATCACATGTTGGAAGAGAAAAACTGTTCCAGTGATACCTAATATCAATCATGCCACTAAGTGTGTGCTGTCCATGCCACTCCTGTGTGTAATCTGCAGGCTGCTACCATCATTATTTAAAGAAGGAGGAAGAAATAATGTTGAGGACTTGTAGATGACAATGTGTAATTCCTTTTCAGCCTACGTGAAAGTGCTCACCAGCTTGATAATACTTGTCCTGAGTATCTTCATCATATTTATGTATACAGCAGGTGAGTGCTTTTACTCTATAAAGAAAATGTAATTCTATTGACTTTGTCAAAATTGAATTAGTACCATATATAACTTGATTTCAAGCTTATAGAGGCTTTCACAGATATTGAATTTTTTTTCTTCTTTTTTTCTTTTTTTTTTTTTTTTTTTTTTTATTTCCCAAAAATAT